>WWPM01024584.1:0-11921 GCA_023279145.1 Glomeris maerens | reverse complement strand
AAAAAGATCTACGAAGCCGCCAAGAAGCTGCTCAACGCGACGAAGAGCGACAAGGAGAAGTTAGTTGAATACGTACTTAAGTATCGGTAAACCGTGTCGAACTTCACTCGGCGAATTAGAAAGGTTTTGTACGAGGTTTCCTGTCTAGTTAATTTATATCGTATTTAAGGCACCCGTCGTTGTCAAGACAGGTGAACATTTAAGGTTTCATTTTCATCGTGTCAATTCCAGTGGATCTTGTTAGAAAACCTTTAAGTGTGTGACTCCGTTGCGTTCCGCAGCGCTTTCCGGCTCCTCGTCCAGGCGGCGAAGCTGGGCCACCCCCGCGCCAAGGAACTGGTCGGCGTCGCGATGCTCATGGGTGACGCGATGCAGCAGAACGTGACGGCCGCTTGGGAGGTCCTCGAAGACCTGGCCGGAGACGGTTCCCCGAAAGCCCAGATGGTAAAAGCGTAAAGAAATTGGAGTCGATCGCCTCTAAAAGGGTTAATGGGGCCTTTCCTCAAAAAAACAGATGGTCGGCTTCATGCACGCCAACGGCATCGGGACGAACTCGAGTCAGGCTAAGGCCGTGGTCTACTACACTTTCGCGGCGCTCGGCGGCAATCCGTTCGCGCAGATGGCGCTGGTGCGTACAGCGGCTACCGTCGCTCGCAGTTTTCGCTTCAACTCTTTAAGTATAATCGTTGTACTTTGGTCTAGGGCTATCGTTACTGGGCCGGTGCCGGAGTCGCCGCGAGCTGCGAATCCGCTCTCACGAATTACAGAAAAGTTGCCATGCAGGGTAATAGTTTCAATTGCGATCGTAATTCCGTTCTCCCAGGTGTGGAGATCCAGGCTTTGCGTTGAGACTTCTTGAGCCTTTGTTTCTGTTTGAAATGGTCGCAGTTGCCGAGGAAGTGTCGGTTAGCGGCGGGAACGCGGTGCAGAGGATACGGCTGTTGGACGAGATAGAAAACCCCGGGTCGGTGACGGGGCTCATCGACAAGGACCTCATTCAGTATTACCAGTTCTTGGCGGAGAAAGGCGACGTGCCGGCTCAGGTTCGCTTTCTTTTTCTCTCGTTTTCTGGTTATGAAACTTCAAAACTGACTTTGCGTTCCAGCTGGGACTGGGGCAGTTGCATTATCAAGGCGGAAGGGGAGTCGAGCAGGACCCTCAGGTACCGATTAATTCCGACACAGACGGGGCTTGCGCGTTCTCGAGATAAACCGAGTTTCGAAAACCGTAACCGTAGAGAGCCGTGAATTACTTCATGCAAGCCGCGGACGCGGGGAACGCGAACGCCCTCGCGTACCTCGGCAAGGTGAGACCTTTGTTTTTGCCCGTCCCGTCTCTCGCCGCGGCAACGGGTTCCCCGAGTGTCTTTTTTTCGTTTCTTCTTTCAAGATGTACCTTGAAGGAAGCTCGGCCGTGAAGCAAGACAACCAGACCGCGTTCAGATACTTCAAGAAAGCCGCCGACATGGTACGATGTTATACCGTAAAGGCCCTTGATAGACCGATTGCAAAGAAAAGTTTGTTTCTTTCGTCGGTTGCGCGTTAAGGATAACCCCGTGGGCCAGAGCGGTCTCGGTCTCATGTACCTGTACGGCAAAGGTGTCCCGAAGGTGAGAGCGGTCGTAAAGATCGTTCGGGGAGAGCAAGTGAGGCGTTGTGTAATCTAGAAGGTTTTATTTTTCTTGAAGGATTACGCAAAGGCGTTCAAGTATTTCGCCCAAGCTGCGAAACAAGGCTGGGTGGACGGGCAACTGCATCTGGGCATCATGTATTACAGTAAGTTAAAGTGTTTCGGAACGGTTTATAAGACACTTCTCGTTATTAAACGCTAAACCCGAAAGACATTCGGGTGTCCTGTAACGAGGTAATGCGCTTCTCGCTGAAGAAATTGTATCTCACCGTATTATTTGCGTGTCAAGCGAGGTTCCGCCGTAATTAGCTAATTGCCATCTAGTAGGCCTAGGAGTTGTTTACTTAGTCGAGGTTATTAGCAAGTAAGACATTTCGCACGTGCGTTTGAAAACAGACGGGTACGGGGTGCATCGCGACTACAAGATGGCGGTGAAGTACTTCAGTTTGGCCGGGCAGTTGGGTCACGTGCTGGCCTTCTTCAACCTGGCGGAAATGCACGCCACCGGTACCGGCATGGCCCGTTCCTGCCACACGGCCGTGGAGGCAAGTCGCGTTCGCGTTTGCTACAAGCGGTTAGATATCGTCTTTACGGAAACTGATCGCGTTTTAAACCGTACGTAGCTTTTCAAGAACGTGGCGGAACGCGGGCGGTGGGCCGAGAGGTTGATGGACGCGCATTCGGACTACGTGGACGGGAAGCTGGACAACGCGCTGGTCAAGTACATGTTCTTAGCCGAGATCGGTTACGAGGTCGCCCAGAGCAACGTGGCCTTCATGCTGGACCGCGGTGCGTGCCGTTCAGCCTTTTTACCTCGGCACGGCCGGTACAATTAGGGAGATTAAGTAGCACGTAAACGTCAACGTGACTGAAAATAGGGCGTTTCAAGGCACCGCTTATAAGCGGAGAAGACGAAAAGCTCCCGAGGAACCAAGGAAATCATTCAGATGGACCGACAGTTTGAAGACGAGCGATATTCGGACTAACTACGATAAATATTTGGCGACTTAAGTCCTATTTTTCAAAATTCATTTCAGTTAGGCCTAGTTCATTAATTTGCAGTATATCGTTTAAGGTTTATTGCGTATAATCGCAGCTCTCACAACATAACGCTTATAAGTCGGCTTCAGTTATCACCGCTTTTAAGCCAAGTACGCTTATAAATTTTTGCCTTGAATCGCCCTATTGACTCCCGTAGGCTCTATTCTGAAAAGCCACGGTGATACAGAGTATAAACAGAACAAGTAGGACGTCGTTAAATTAGCCGCGTTACGTGCTATTATATCTCCCTTAATTCGGTACCGACGATGATCGTTTTGACACTTTTCCTCCGTTCGTCAGGGGAGGGAAGCATGTTCCCCGAGAACGAGACTTACGTCCGCGCGCTGCTCTACTGGTCGCGAGCCGCTTCGCAAGGTCAGTCGGGTAGGTTTTTCGGGTGCGGACCGAGACGTTAACCGTTACGCTTCGTGCGGGAGCAGGGTACGCGGTCGCCCGGGTCAAACTCGGGGACTACCATTACTACGGGTACGGCACGGAAGTGGACTACGAGACGGCCGTGACGCACTACCGGGTCGCGTCCGAGCAGCAGCACAACGCGCAGGCCATGTTCAACCTGGGGTACATGCACGAGCAGGGGCTGGGCATGAAACAGGTTTGGCGTATTTCGGGGCTTTTTGTTTTCGAAAGATGATTGACCGCGCGTTTCAGCAGGACATTCACCTGGCCAAGAGGTTCTACGACATGGCGGCCGAGACCAGCGTGGACGCGCAGGTCCCGGTCACGTTGGCGCTGGTCAAGCTCGCCGTTCTCTTCTCGTACAAATACGTCAAGGAGGTACTTGCTTTTCTTTCTTTTCGCGCCGTTTCGGCAAATAACGGGACTTGTTTTTTTTTTGTTACGCAGTACCATTGGAGCGCCGCGAGCCTGGATTTGGACTATTACTTGGGACCGGACTGGGATCTGTATCTGGTGGCCATCTTGGCGGTCGTGTTCGGGATCGTGGTCTTCATGAGAAGGCCGCTCCAGTAAACCGAGAACGAGAAAGGCGGCCATCATCTTCTTCTTCTTCATCGTCATTACCATCATCATCATCGCCTTCCGTCCCCGTTCGTGGAATCGAAAATGACGGCACGTGATGATTCTTCAGCGACTAGTCATCATCGATCATCGTCAATCTTTAAAAAAAAATACGAAACAAACGAAAAGCAGTAAGTGTGATGCAACAGGTTGTGTGTTTATGGTCAAGCGGTAAATGGGGAGTGACATAAAAGAATTTTGGATCCAATTGATACGTATTACTTTAATAAGCTTGCTTCGGTGTCTGTGTGTCCCCGCAGCAAAGCGTTCCACGCAGTGGCGCCATCTAGCGTCGTCCGCCATACCTCGCTTTCCCATATTCCTAACTATAGATTTTTCGATTGCAAGATTCGAAAACCAACAAAAACTAAATTCTAGTTTTTCAACCATGTAAATTACAAAACTGCTAATTGTGAATTAGTATGTTCCGCCCTCTTTATGAAAAGTTGAGCTGAAATTGTAATGTATTTTGGCAAATTGCAGTTTTAATAATGCAGAGGAAATAATTTATGTACGGCGCAATATTAATTACAATTTCGGGTTAATGACCCTTCCCCTCCCCCGGGAATAATAGATGGAACTCGAATCGATGCCCCAGTTTTTGAAAGTGTTCGATTCCCATAGAGATCCACGAATAGGGAGAGCAGAGTGGTCATATCTGTGTCGCTGTGCGGGTTGGTTCCGCCATCATCCTCCTAATTCGCTTCCGCTATGTAACTGCAGTGATAGGTCCGCCCGCTTCGCCTTGTTTGTAGTGGGCAGAGTTGAGGGGTAATATGGCGGTTCGTGGTCGCTATTCGCAGACTCCTCCTGCTTATAGACGGCAGCAGGAGCGCCGTAGCCGTGTGTTTGAAGTAAGATACCGCCGTAATAATTAAGAGTTATTCCGCGAACCCGACGTTAATGTGACGTCATCACGGTGTGTTTGTCACCGACGCGAAACGCGTTGTGACGTCATCAAGGTGATTTCGACACCGACGCGAAACGCATGGTGCGCTCGTTCCTGGTGAAATGCGATCGACGGTTCAATTTTAATTTTATGTTCGCGCAACGGCTTCTTGTCGATTGTGTGCTTAGATTAGAGTATGCTGTTGATTATTACGGGTTTTTTGTTGTAAAGAGAATTACTCATTATTTTTTAACGATTCTAGTTTTTCTTGTACCGGAAATAGCCGCTGTGGCCAACTGTTTTTGGATGTGATTGGCAACACTTTCGGATCGATTTTTCCGATTCGAACGCGACCATCGTAGTTTTCCCAGTTTGTTCGCCTACACTTCTAATGGAAAATTATATATTGGATTGGTTTTAATCCATGCTAGCTTTGTTTTAAATGCTGAACGATGTCTGTTTCCAGTTACAATTCGTCCAATTCCCGTGGTAAGTTTTTTCCCGCCCAAACAAAAAAAGGTGGATGCATTTGTGTGGAAGATTACAGGAATTTGAATTTCGCGAAATGTTCTTATTTCTACAACTTAAAATTGGGTCAAAACGGCTGATATTGTGTGTATTATCATTTGAAATAGTGCAGTCCATTAACCAAGTGGTAGGACTTGCCAAACTCGGTGTATTTCGTGGTTTCATACGATTTTAAAACTCGTATTTCCATGGATATTGATTTGTGAAATCGATGGAATCATCTGTCGCATTTCCCGCTTTGACAACCGTTACTAAGACAATAATATTGTTCATTACTGCTTTACGTCTGCGTGAAACACGACTGCAAACAGTGAAGTATAAAGATGTAAAAATCCTTTTCTCGTAAGTAGAAAACAATTGTTAATTTATTTTTAGTAGACAATTGGTTTTAGCTCACACAGGGCCAAAAACGTTTCAGCCAGATGACTAAAAGTAATACAAATTAAGCCATCTATCAGTTGAACATCAATGACAGCGTTACGCCAACGTTAATACGTAATTTCGTCAACGCAAAGCGACAAGTCGTGGGAATTAAATCGATGAAACTACATACTGCGTTTCATGACTTATTAAGTCTATTTATCTTTTACTTCAATCTATTTGCAGGATCATGGGTGGATTCGCAACGCGGCAGGTCACCGTCAAGAGGACGCGATTCGCGTACGTGAGAAAGCTGCGTGTCGCGAAGGCCCTTTCGTAAAGGACCGTATAACGGTGCAACGAAAAGTACAGCCGAGGTTAAATTTTGAAAATTGGTTACGCGAACTCGCGTGGTTCTGTTTGCAGGAAAGTAGCGCACTATCGAATCGCGTTATACGAACGTATAGCAATATACGTGTCAAAAACGGTCCAAAGAACGAAACGGCCTTCTACGTTACCGCAGTCTCGTCGTAATTAGGGATGAGTATTTATTTCGTGAGGCTTTCCTCTTGTCAATTATAGCCACGCTCGCCGCTCAGTTCGCGATCCGCCAACACATGGCTTCTCACTACCAACGCCTGCAGAACGTCAAAGGTTTGTCTGAAGGGGGCTTCGCGTTGACGTTGCGTCCGTAAATAATAATAATACAGTTAAGTTGTTTGACTCTGACTAGCCGCGGTGGACACTTCGGCCCCCAAGTGCCACGCGTCGCGCCAACCGCCGAGGTCCCGTTCTTCCAGCGCTAGCGGCTCGTTGTCGATGACCAGACCCGCGTCCGCGTCCGCACAACTGGACGGGGTCCGGTGCACGGTGAACCGCATCAGTTACTACCTGGAGGCCCTCCGCGACGAACAGAAGCGGCTGCTGCAGCAGGTGGCCAGGTCCTCGCGGCAATCCTCGTCCTCGACGAGGAGGTCCAACGACCTCCTCGAGCTTCACGGGGACAGGTTCACGGCAAAGCGCGTGCCCTTCACGCCGCGGGTGCTGCGCACCGACGCCGCGTCCAGGCTGCGGGAATCGAGGGTGTACAATAGACCCGTGCGGGTGGGGCACGACTCGAGGGCCAAGATACGGTTCGACGAACCGCGGGAGTCGGGGCCTGACGTCGAAGGAGAGTTGGGACCCGGGACGGCGCGGGCTACGGTACCGCCGAAAGCGGTAACGACAACTTCCAGGTATACTATCAACGAAGCTTCCGCCTCTTCGAATTACGAAATGTGATACGTATCTTTTCTTTCTGAAACCGCCTACAGGTTTACGGCACGCGTCGATACGAACGCGAGGTAAGATGCGGATCTGTCGGCCCTCGTTTATCGCGGTTAATCGGTTCCAGACTTATTTTTAACGAGCAAGTTTTTTTTATTAATGAATACGTTTGTAAAACCGCGATAGAAGCGAGACCGTGAAATTCAACGTAGCATCGTTTATTGACGGCCGTATTTGCGACCGTTTCACGGTTCGTAACGAAGATGACTTTGACAGGGACGAGGAAGACGCGAAGTACCTGGAGTTCGTGGTTCAAGTGACCGACGACGTGTTGTCGAGGGGCGTTTTCAACGACAGGTTAGTCACAGGGCGCGAGTGACGGGTTTTTTTTTGCGAAAAGATATTCCACGTTTGTCGTTTCGCACGATTAGCACTTTGACTCGAGTGTTCGAACAGCACACCGAAAGGCGCAAAAGGGATTTGGACGTGGTAATTAGTTTTACGTATACTATAGCGTGTATTTTTGAAAAGTCGGTTTTCCGAGTCCGTGACGTTTTGCTCGTTCGTTTTTTTTTTTTGGCGGGTGCGGGGGCAAGATCAAGATGCGGATGGCCCTAGAAGCGCTGAAAGCGGATCTCGGCATCGGGATCGGTAGCGGTAGCGGCGCCCCGTTGCCGAGATCCAAACCGGTTGTTCCTTCTCACGAGGACTTTGCGAGCTCGGAGGGGACGAAGGTCCCCGAAGCGAACGGAGTCGACGCGGACTCGGGTGCCGATCGCGGAGGGAAGTTCGCGGCGGAGGAAAGCGCGAAGGTTGCCGGGGAAACCGGAGACGAGTTTGTGAACGAGACGATGGAAAGGTTACATCTAGATAATAACGACGATAATTTTTACAGCGATTTCTAGGCATGCCATATTGTTTTATTTCCCCTTCGTCCGGCCGACCGCGCGGTTCGCAAACAAAAATAAACTAAGCCTTTTCCAGGGAAGGGGAAAACATGTAAACTTTTATTGTAATATATAATATAGAATTTTCGGCTACGAGACCGCGTCCGGTCTGTCTTGGGACAGGTTTCCTTCGACGGGACTGCTCGGAGGGGTCCTCCGCAGGCGCTTGATGTCCCCGACCGTGGACAGGCCGCGCACCACGTCCGGGTTGTCCATCTTGACCGCTTGCATCGTGTTGCTGCGTTCATAAGCGGAAGGTGTTACGAGAGAGAGGGAGCGAGGGGCTTATAGGTGTAGTACCTGGTCTTGGTCAAGACGGGGCACCTTTTGCGGCTGGTGCCCTCGTCGGTCATGTTGAGGGAGTACAACGAGGCGAGGTGGCCGAGCTACCGGGGCGCAAAACAAGCGTAAGGCCAAACGAGAGATCCAGCGCGCACCGCGGCCAATGATGCGCCGGTCGGGAAACCTGATCGATCTCTTTCCTCTTCATCGGGTGCAGACGAAGCCTGGGCGGAGAGAACGAGTCGAAAGATTCGGTAAACGGGACGCGGTTTGTCGGGCAAAAGGTATCTTAACCCTTTTTAGAGCCCCGTTAAATTGGGAACATCTTTCGTTTCTGTCTAGTGTTCGCGCGCAGTAAATCGAGAACAGGAGCGGGTCTCAAAAGGGTTTAGACTTTTGCGTATATATATATATATAAAAGACTGTATCGGCAAACGAGACAGACTCGTTCTGTTCCGGGTCCTGGAGGAACTTGGAGATCTTCTCGTTGACGGAAGTCTTGATGGAGAAACCGGGTCTGCGGTCCCTCAGCCTCCTCCTGCCGGCGCGGATCTCGCGGCCGGGCTGCCCCGTTCGAGGTAATAAAGGATGTGTTTCAATAAGTAAGAGGGGGTGTGGACCGAATAAAATATTACCAGGTTGGAGAGCTTGGCGCCGATGCGGCGCTGAGACTCGTACGACAGGTAGCGGAAGCCGGACGTGAGGATGGCCCGGAAGGCGGCGTCCGCCTCGGGCATCTCGTCCACGAGGCCCAGCCGGTCGCTCTCCCACCAGCACGGCACGTCCGGCACCCCGCAGGTGGCACCGGCCTCGTGGTAGAAGTCGCTCTGCTCGTCGTCGCCTTCGCGGCCCTCGTCGTTCGTGTAAACGCCCACGTCGCTCTCGCTGCCGCTGCTCGCCAGGCTGCTGCTCGAGCTCTCCCTGGTAACAAAAGAGAAGAGTCCATTTGGCCCTCTACGGTACAGTGCATCACGGTCTCACATGATGACGTCGCTAGCGCCGAGAAGACGATGGTCTTGCGTTGCGGCGGCGGCTTCTTCGTCCGGCTGGTTGTCGCAGGACATGGGGACCGCGGAAGACGACGGCGAGGAAGCGCAAGCGACCGCCGGGTCCGTGTCGGCGACGTCCACGCTCCGTTCCCTCAGGTTCCTCTTCCTCTTACCGTGAGGATGGGCCGGTAGACAGTCCCCGGCCGTGTCCCCTCTGGAGTGCCTCTGATGGCCCTTGCAAGACCGGAAGCAGTTGTTACCGTGAGGCTGCTGTCTCACGGCGGCTACCGTCGTCGCCTCCCCGCGAGCCGGGGAAAGGGAAAGGGAAAGGGCCTCGCGGGGCACCGAGGGGTCTATGGCCATGCGCTTGAACTTGCGCCGCCTTCGGTGAGGTCTGACGGGCGAGAAGTTCTCGTTGACCGAGTCCGACTCGACGAGGTTGCCGTGAAGGTTTACGTCTTCCACGGCTTCCCGGAAGCAAGGGTGGTGATGGTGATGGTTGCAGGACGGCACCTGCAAGCAATTGGTATCCGAATTATTGTCGCTGAGGTTCTGGAGCTGGAGCTTTGCGGCCAGGTCCTCCGCGGCCGTGCCGATCTGGGCGATGGATTCCTCCGAGTCCGCCTTGTTCTTGTTGTTACGGCCGCGGCGCTTGCGATGAGGTTTGCGGCCGGCCGCCGTGCCGCTCGCGTCCGCACCCGCATCCGCAGTCGTCGACGGTCCGCACCCCGACGACTCGAGGGCGTTCGTCAAGTCGTGCACCAGTTCGTCCATGTCTTGCAGATTAAGAAATGACGCGGATGGATGTTGCGAAGTGACAGATTTGTTTTGGTTGCATCAGTAGTGATGTTGTTGTTGTCGCTCCATGTTTCTCCTGTAACGTTGATGTTCGTTGTTTGCGCCGCCCCTCCGGTGACCGGGATCGTTTTCGAGGAGGTATTTTGGTACGGGGAGAGTGGACAACGCGTGGCCTCGCGCTCATTGGTTCCGCCATGTTTTTCACGATGTTCTTCCGTATTCCACTGCCTCTCATTGGCGCCGCCATGTTTTTCCTTTCGACCAACGTCTACTGGATTTGGATAAAAGGAATATTAAGAAATCTGAATTTTTGTATTGAGTTCTCAATGGAACCATTTTGACGGCTGTCCTTAATGGTCCCTTTCAGTTCAATTACTGTAATTTATGCAAGGTCAATGGTCCTAACTGGGGCGGGGTCGTGGAATTTGCTCCGTGTTGATTGGTTGCGCCATGTTAGCAAACTAGCTGTTTTCTTGCGCCGATGGATGGCGCCACTGTCGGAATTTATTATTATCGTAAACAGTTACAGGTCATGCCAATAGAACTACTTTCCGCGTCAGCCAATCGTGGACGAACGCGGCCTGACGACGTCAAATACGTTTTAGGTCGGTGATGTACGCACCGCGATTACGTCACAATTGCGGAATATTCCAACGGGGCAAAATTACTTGCATACAGACCCACCTTGATTGAAACAGTTCATCCACGGAAAGCGATACTGGTTTCGATCATTTCCCCGTGGATGCGAATGGCTCACTCTCAGCCAGTGGTTCTGGGAGACATAATCCACTTAAATGTCGGAGGAACTCGGTTTTCCAGCTCGAGGCAGACGTTGACTTGGATCCCGGACTCGTTTTTCACCTGGTAAACCATAATCGCTCGCAACTTTCTTGCGCGCCTTGCTGTTGCAGCGCAACATTTCGTTGCTATTACGGGACGGGAAAATTGCGCGCCGTGACAGCCTACGCAATCAAGTTGCAAATGCCGATTTAATACGTATACCCAACTTCTCAATGTTTTCTTAAATTTATATAGCATGCTAAGCGGAAGAATCTCTTCGCTGAAGGATGAAACGGGAGCAGTAAGTGTCCGTGAATTTCACTGTTTGTGAGTTCAGTGGGTAAACAAAGATGGCGGCCTTAATGAGGAATAAGATTGTTTTTTACTCCCGTACAGATAATGATACCACGTAATGTTTTGCGGTTGTTTTGTTAGATATTCATCGACAGGGACCCGAGATTATTCGCATCCATCTTAAGTTACTTGAGGACTCGAGACATAGATCTTAGGTACGTATAGAAATGAACGTGAAGTAAGAATCGCGATGAACGTATTGTATATTCGGTAGGAACGCGGACATGAGGGGACTCCGACACGAAGCGGAGTTTTACGGCATCGCTCCTCTCGGTCAGCAACAGTTGAAATAAAATCGTAACACTCGGTTTGGATTCGGTCCGATTCGGTTTTGTATAATCGCAGTGAAGCGCCTGATGCTGTGCGAGGACCTGCACCACTCGTCGTGCGGAGACGTGCTCTTTCACGGCTACCTTCCTCCCCCGAGTGAGAATGATGAGTTTTATTAGTGGGGGTAAAACGGTGTAAATGGGCCCTTTGCAGTCGCCCCGGTGCCCCAAGCCTCTCCGTGCGAAGTAGTCTCGAGCCAGCCGTCTTCCGCCGCCCTCGACGTCCACTGCAATAGGCCGGCGCAGCCCCAAGTCCAGGTCCAAGCCCAGATTCACGCGCAGGGAGCGGAAGGGACCGGTCAGCAGACGGCCCCTTCTTCTTCTTCTTCTTCTTCTTCTTCGGCCCGCCCGGGGTCCATCGTGCGGGTGACCGAAGCGGCCCCCGCGAGGGGCACGCACTCGAGGAACTCGTCGCTGGACCTGCGGCCGGCGCACGCGCGCAGCGCTTCCGACTTGCACGCGCACTCGATGGGCCGGGCTTGCCACTCCAGGACCTCTTCGGTGGACATGAGGCATTCGAGGACCTCGTCGGCGGACCTGAACAAGATGCTGCGGACGGACCTGGGCGTCTTCGTCAACATGCAGAGTACGGCGATTGGTCCTTGCGTTGCGCTTTGAAAAGGCCTATTTTGACATTTGTTTGTTTAGGCACCGGCTGGACGGACCCTTTGGCGGTGCGCATCGTCAAGGG
>WWPM01024583.1:0-19225 GCA_023279145.1 Glomeris maerens | reverse complement strand
AGGGTGTGACGGTCCCGATTTTTTCCTTATTTTCGGGCCGCACTTGTCTCTCTACCACCAAAAGGCTACAACTATATGTGCCAAACATTAAACTATTTTATATAACTTCGATCCCGGTCTCTAAATACGTAGCTCGCTGCGCTAAGCATTTTCATGTTCTATAGTCCGTACGCGAATACTTTACCGTTCTCGAGTTATCAGCGCTTTTACATGTACGGTTACAGCAGCCAACAGGATCGCTCCGGCCACGCCTCCGCGCCGGGTCACAACCAACAGTAAAACCGCGCCCGTATTACATAGGCTTAATCGTAAGCCTAAAAGATCGCCAAACACGTTGTTTCGCTTCAAACATGTTTATAGTGCGACCAACATATCTTGAGAAAAATCTAGACCAATGGCATTGTCTTGGTTCATCGCTTAGTTTTGCCTTAGTAATGCGATATAGTACTTTAATTGTTTTATTTATGTTTTTAAATTATTTACCCAGCCCGGATTAGCGGGCGTCCGGATCAGCGGGGTCCGGATTAGCGAGCTTTTACTGTACTATGAATAAATGCACATCTGTGCGCTCCCATTCCCGGTATTGTCTTGAAATGCGCAAGTTATACATGGAAATAATGTGTATCCTATGGGAGGCGTGGCTTCTTATCATTTCAGTGACGTGGTCCAATCACTGGCCGAGAGCGCCGAAATCGCCATTTGGACCAACCTTTCCTATTTACCAACCTTGACTATATGTGGTGAAAACTCGAACCACCATGTGTTGACTTAAAACTAAGATAGTTCGAAAGTTTTAAGTTGACATATCGTTTCAGTTCGTTAAATCGATACTTTAGATATGTTAGATCGCGTCTTGATACATTTGTATATTTGTAGAGACATACATATTATTGTGCGACCAACATAGCTTGAGAAAAGGGCGTGGCTTAAACAGGTTTGTCAAGTAAAGATTAGTTGCTCCAGGTGGCAGGGGCATGATATTGAGTGTCCGATTAAAAACACATAGATGATTATTTTGCTCCTATACTGTGTAACAGTTTCCCTTGTTAAATGTTATAAATACAGTACGTACACATAAAATAAATGTCTATTATACAGCTTATTGGTTGCCTTTAGCATATACAAAACATTAATAATTTTTTTTACGGTTGAAAATATGTACTTTGGCTAATCCGGACTTTCATTAATCCAGACGACCTCTGGTCCCACCAAGTCCGGATTAGCGAGCTTTTACTGTATGTATTAAATATATAAAATCCTGTTGAATGTTACAGTAATAAGCGTTTATCATATAACTTTGAACAAGCTCGCGACATTGCGAATTGAACATATGTATCGTCGTTCCCAGGATATATCACAGCGAAGTATTGCAAATGAATATAAATAAATTGAATAGAGTTTGTTTAAGCTGTATCACTTCTAATCTTTGACTGAATCCATTTTTCCTCTTTTTCTTATCTGATATCACAGCACGCTGTGAAACCAGATGACTATGTAAATATCGCAATCTTAAAAATCTTCTCGTTTTGCAGTAAATAGTACATCCTTTCATGGATATTGGGAAATTTTTCTTTTACCAAGGAAATTAGTGAACTTATAACGTTTCCTCTTTGGATATATTATTTCCGTAAATGCTATAAAATATAACCTCAAAGTTACCAATAGTTTCTGGTAGACCTGAAATCCGACATTTTTATCTTCCACCTAAACATTTAAAATTGATTACAATTTGCCAATAATTATATAAAGAAATATATTTACTTGCTACAGTATCTGTATTGTACGCTTCACTATTAATATACAAGCTTTGGCTTGCAGACATATCTAATGATGCTACTACTAAATTCCATTCTACAACCTATTAAAGAAAAGTCAACGTATTGATTTGTTTTGATAAGTTTATCATCGTAGAAATACCTTGTTATGGATGCTTGCTGGCAATGCTTTGCCTTGATGCTTTGCCGCGCATTCATTTTAGTGACGTCATAACGATGTTAGCGCCCTCACGTGGCCGAATCATTGCAACTGCGTTTGGACCCCCCCCCTGATGTATAGTGGCGCTTGGTTGGGCCCAAATCAGCTGGCCTTCTTTATAACCTCCGCATACGCCACCGAGGGCGCTCCGACGAGCCAAGACTCCTCAGGTCACCACCAGGGGATCTCTGTCGCCTCCGCCCCGGGCTAAACACCTGCAAAGAGATAGGAATACCTTTGTTAATCCGTTTAGCCCCGCCTAGTCCTTTGTATTGTTTCCATATAAATACAGGGCCTCAACTGCACTAAAATCAGTTGAGCAGCTGCCTAATGCAGCAGTACAAGCCTCTACAGGGCACCGCCTATAATTTGAATAAAATAAGGCGAACAAATACTGTATGTGATCCATTCTTTGCTCAAACCCTGTCATGGGAAATAAAAGCCAGTAACTCGGCTTGTGGTAGCAATTACTCCCTTGACTTGAATAAGCCCGTAACCCTGACCGTCGGAAGCAGAACACGGACTTCAAGGGATCGACGTCAAACTCACCGAGCATCAGGGACGACGCAGCAATCCTCCCGCAGGACACGTCCGAGATCTCTGAGCAGCGAGTCGACACATCTTTCAGGAACCACCAGGACCATGCATCGAGGACCATCGCCTTCCAGCCGCTCTACTCCGGACGTCGCAACGCAGCGGTCATCAAGGACCCCGACGCTCCGCAAGCTGTACGACCTGTTCGCCCTCCTCGAGAAGCACCATCAGCGGCCAGTCTTTCTGACACCAAGAGGACTTGAGGAGCCCCCAGCCACCGTGGATCGACGTTACTACGGGGACGTCGCAGTCTACTAGCCGTTATCGACCCCACCGTTAGGAGGAAAACTCACACACCACAAGAATAAATACAATTGCGTACACACCTGTCAGCCAACACAGCGTTGCTTCCACTAAGAGAGCCGGGACACGACGCAAGGGTTTGGAAGGAAGGGGGTCGTTTACATCCAGTTAAATTATACAATATTATACAGTTTTGCTTGTACAGCGCCGCTCTACCCTCCTATGACATGTTTTTACAACTTAATTTCCGCTTCCCTCCTTGATTTGTTTCTGCCAGTCTCTCCTTCAATAACTTTATGGACTCATGCCTCAGACTACTTCCTCCCTCTTCTCTGCAGCTTTCCCATCTATGCAATATTGTTTCTTCTTGTTCCCAACAACGTTGACACATCAATAATTTGGAATTACTCCATTACCCATATTTTGGTTCATTATCATCAAGATGCGACACATGTTTCGGCCCATAAGGCACTCATCAGGCATCAGAACCAAGCTCCATACGGAGACAGAATTAATGCCAGAAAATCTGGACATTAATATTTCACCAGCAGACCACAAGTGGATTTGAACCCAAGTCTCCTTGTTGAGAGGAGGAGGAGACTCTACCACTTGGCCACGCCGGCTGCAATCCATTGCCCGGAATAGGCGAAGTTCATAATGTGTGGTTAACTTGAGTTGAGAACGATGGAAACTTACTTTCTAATACTTGGTAGTTGTCCTGGATAATCAGCGTAGCTAGGGTATATCAGTTAACATTGGTGATCGACGATATGCAAAATTTGAAATGATTGGGCAGGTTTCTGTAAAAAATGATCACCGTGTCCCAAAAAATGGGTCACATTTTAATCTGGAAATAACTTTGTAGAAATTCACCAAATTTGGAAACAATGTATACCTGAGTATATTTGACATCTTAGTAAAAAATTTCAAATCAATCGATCCATAAATACACCCGCTGTATGACGTCATATTCATTGTGCAAAACTCTTCCAATACGATTATTTTATTCAACGCATAATAAATAATTTCGGATAGTTGCACAAGTTCAATACAAAATTATACCAAGTGTTTTAAACTTTATTAAAAAACCTAAGCAATTTATCTAAGAAGTGTGCTGACGCTGCGCAGTTGCCACCCATTCTGTGAAAATCATTTTACCAGTTTCTGAGCATCATAATGTTTGGCTTCGTGTATATTATTTATTAAAATTCTGTCTTCCAGACCAAAACCATTTCAAAAAATATTATCGCAATGGTAGGCTATTGAAATGTAAGCAACATGCAGTGAAGAACAGACTGTCGATCTTTAACACTGCAACTGGTAATGTGCGCCAATGGCGATGCGCTCCACTGCGGGCGCGAACCTTTTTCTCGTCATTAATATGACGTCATACAGCGGGCGTGTTTATTGATCGATTGTCCTGAAATTTAGTACTACAGTGTGCCGGACATTCGTTTAAGAACACACACTTTTCTTCACATTTCTGCAATTGGGAATTTACTTTGCACTTAAATACTATTTGGTTGAGCAGTACTAAAAAATGTTTCAGGCAAAAAATGACAGGCAGTACAGTGTAATCCGCTGAAAAAATACATGAAAACGACATTATGACGCTTTGAAACTTGGACATTCGTTTAAGAACGAAATTCGAACGTTACGTTTTACAGCAGTTTTAAGCATCAACACAGCATAAAATGCTGTAAATGCAACAAATCATCGTTATTCTCTGCTTAGACTAAGATATTGGCTGAATTCTGAAGCTGGGCACAATGCCAAAAAGAGTTTACCTAACAGCATATGAAATGGCCAAATCTCACCTTTGAGCTCTCAAAATCTCAGTTGCGGCGCCATTGCAAAAATTGTTGGACGATCAAAAACCGTCATCTACAATTATATTTGAAAAGTCCTGAGAACTATGGTCAGAAACATACAACTAAAGGAGATACGAAATTGTCCTCTTGAGCTCGCAGACAAATTCTCAACATGGCCTCAAAAGAACTGACAAGTTCATCCAAAATTCAAGGTCAATTACAACTTCCGGTTACATCACGAACTGTTCAAAGGGTGTTGTCATCGTGTGAGAACTTTAAACTTGCAAAATTGGGATCAAAACCGCTGCTCAAAATTGAAAATAAAAAACCAAGATTGGATTTTGCTAAAATTCACATGGCCTCAAAAGAATTCTGGCGGACGGTGGTCTTTTCAGATGAGAAGAAGTTTAATCTAGATGGTCCAGATGGAATTCAACATTATTGGCACGATTTACGAAAAGCGTCATATGTTCCCTCAAAACGCGTCCAATGTGGAGGTTCAATAAAGGTTTAGGCAGCATTTGGTTACAACGGACAGTCTGAAATTGTGTTTATTAGTGGCCGTATCAATTCTCTGAAGTACCAGGAGTTACTTAAAGACAAGTTGATTCCATATGAACCAATAATTGGAACCGAGAACTGGACTTTTCAGCAGGACAATGCCTCTATACATCGTTCTGCATCAACAAAAAGTTGGTTGAATGGGCAGAATGTGCAAGTTTTGGATTGGCCAGCAAGAAGTCCTGACCTCAATCCAATTGAGAACTTGTGGGGCATCTTAGTTCGCAAAGTTTATACAAATGGGAGACAATTCACCAGAGCCATTGATTTCAAGGCTGCTATTTCTACTGCTTGGGATACAGTGACCACAGAAGAAAGACACAACCTTAATAACTGTATGGAAAACCAAATCTATAAAGTTATAATCAAAAAGGGTGGTCACACCACATATTAAGAAGTTTTATTGTATCAGAATCCCCACGTTCTTAAACGAATGTGCATGTATTTATTCTGCGAATTACACTGTTCTGTCTGTCATTTTTTGTCTGAAACATTTGTTAGTACTGCTTAACCAAATAGTAACAGATTTAAGTGCAAAATAAATTTTCAATTGCAGAAATGTGAAGAAAAGTGTGTGTTCTTAAACGAATATCCGGCACTGTAGAATGTCAAATATACTCAGGCATATTGTTACTAAATTTGGTGAATTTCCATTCAGTTTTTGCAAAGTTATTGACATATATAAATGTGGCCCCTTTTTTAGTACATAGTGTAGTCCTTCAAAAATATTCCCAATGAATGAAGTAATTTTGATCTCATTTTCAGTATACAGGGTGATTCAAAATTCGATGTACAAACTGATAGGGTGTATTCCTTGCATAAAAGGAAGACATAATGTTCCTATAAACCCATATCCGGAAAGGCTTAGTTTGGTCGGTAGGTACAGAAATGTGACGTCGGTAGTGAATGCTCCCAATGAGACAAAGTAGCTGATAATGACGTTAAAAGCAGACTTCGGAACAACATGACGTCTAACCAATGGTGCGATATGCAAAGCAGGCAGTGATTCATGCCTGAACTCCCTGTTCATTGTGTATTGAAAGGTTATTCAATTCACTAGAATATTCGATTTGGAATGGAGCAATACACCAATGCTGAGCTCACGGACATGCATCTGATGTATGAGGCTGCCCATGGCAATGGAAGGAAAGCACCGCGGCTGTACCAAGAACGATTTCCAAACAGGCGAACGCCTGATCACAGATTATTTGTTAGTGTGGACAGGCGACTGAGGAAGACCGGGGTTTTGTGTGTTCGCCGCAATGACGCAGGTCGGGGTAGATCTGCGCGTTCTGCTGACATGGAGGGAGAGGTCCTCAAGTGGGTGGACAACGCCCCGTCTGCCAGTTCCCGGCATGTAGGACGCAGTGTGGGTGCGACTCAATCAACCGTATGGAGAGTGTGGCACGAGAACCTGCTGCATTCGTACCGCGTGCAGCGTGTCCAGGCACTGCTGCCATCCGATTATCCGCAGCGTGTGCAGTTTGCCCACTGGTTTGTGAGCAAATGTCAGGCGCAGCCTGATTTCTCAGGGCAAGTGCTGTTCTGCGACGAGGCAACATTTACACGTGATGGTTCCTACAATGCGCACAATCGGCATCACCAGGCAGATGTCAATCCTCATTCCACTTCCATGCGGCGCCACCAGCACAGGTTTTCAGTCAATGTGTGGGCAGGCATTGTTGCAGACTGTTTGATTGGGGCATACATACCGGACATTCATGTTAGATGTGCTCCCATGCTTGTTAGAGGACGTACCCTTGCCGGTACGTAGGAACATCTGGTTTCAACATAACGGGACACCCTGTCACTTCAGTCGCGAAGTGCGGGAATACCTGAATGGCACCTTCGGGGACCGCTGGATAGGTCAGGGTGGACCCGTATCCTGGCCACCCCGGTCACCTGATCTCACCTGTCTCGATTTCTTTTTCTGGAGAGTGATGAAAGAAAGACCTAGTGTACGATACCCCTGTCGACACAGTGGAAGATCTCGTGGCTAGAATTGCTGTGGCTGCGGAAACTATCCGGGAAATGCCAGGGGTCTTTGCACAGACCCGGAGTTCCATGCTTGCCCGGTGTCGGGCATGCATTACTTTTGGTGGCCGCCATTTTGAAAATGTCGTTTAAGTCAATAAAGCAAGTTTTTTCTGGCACGGCTGATGGTCTCCTTGTTCCATTGCAAATCCCATTCTTGGTCTAACCACAGGTCTACAACCACCCATAGCGACCACAACACTAACGAATGTCATTAACAGGTTGCCCACTCTCACCTTTTGAGGCTAGACAGCAGTTCGCTTTGTTTGGCTTTCACAAAATGTTGTCCAGTGACCACTGGCTGAAGGTCACGGTGCTTCAAAAGGCGATTTGCACAACAAAACCAGGCAGTTTCCTACAGTAGGGAGCATTCATTACGTAGGTCACATTTCTGTTCCTACCGACCAAACTAAGCCTTTCCGGATATGGGTTTATAGGAACATTATGTCTTCCTTTTATGCAAGGAATACACCCTAGCAGTTTGTACATCGAATTTTGAATCACCCAGTACATAGCGTATACATTAGAGCAATATACAAGGTGAGACCGGAAAGTTCGGTGAATGACTCGAAAAATGGCACATGAAGAAGTATTGCAGGAAAAACCATTTACTGTCCTTCAAAGTAGGCCCCCTGGGCCACAATGCACTTTTGACAACGTGTGCACAACTGTTGCAGGGCTTGTGGGAAGTTCTCTTTCGGTTCTCTTCGGAGCTGCCTTGTCACAGCAGCTTGAATATCCGGAATGTCCAGAAATCTGTGTCCTTTCATTGAAGATTTCAAATGAGGAAACAGAAAGTAGTCCGGAGGTGACAGGTCAGGGGAATACGGAGGGTGGTAAAGTTCGGGAATCTGTTTCTGTGCCAGGAATTGCTTGACCTTAGCAGCGACGTGAGGCCTTGCGTTATCGTGAAGAAGAAACCAAGATCCCGGTTCAGCGAACTGCGGATGGACCCGACGAATGCGCTTCAATAGATGACCGAGGACGTCAGTGTAGAATTCGGCAGTCACTGATTTGCCATGAGAAAGAAATTCCTTGTGAATTATGCCCTCTGCGTCAAAGAATGTGTTGAGCATGGTCTTCACTCTCGTCTTCTGGAAGCGAAACTTTTGCTGCTTCGGAGATGTGACACCACGCCACTCCATACTTTGGCGTTTTGTTTCTGGGTCATACTGGAAGCACCAGGTTTCGTCACCAGTCACAATTGATTGCAAAAACGAAGCGCAGATCTTGCGCTTACCCAAATTCTTGGTGACAATGTTTCGGATAATTTCACGTGGAATACACAATTCACTCTCCATCATTCGGACAGATAAGCGGCGATCGTTTTGGAGTAGCTCACGAACTTTTTCGATGTTTTCGGGTGTGGTGCTGGTGGTCGGCCTCCCAGAACGAGGATCGTTTTCAAGAGATTCGAGTCCTTCCCGGAAACGCTTAAACCAGTCATACACGCATTTTCGAGTCACAGCTTCTTCCCCGTACACCTTCTGTAACATATCGTGGGTTTCGGTTGCCGATTTCCCCAGTTTGAAGCAGAATTTCATGTTGACTCGCTGCTCCATTTTGCACCTGGAACGACTAGTTTTCATGCAGCACTTTAGTAACTGTGACGTCATAAGGAAACGTCACACAATGCCTGTGCACATCACACATTTCTTAGCTTAGATATCAACATTCAATTCCCACGTATCAAAATGTTTCTAGGTTCCTTGAAATTCGTACAATCAGACCATTCACCAAACTTTCCGGTCTCACCTTGTAATTATCATATAAGCAATTTCAGGAAAACGAAGATTCTTAGGATGAAAAAATAATAAGAAATTAATATAAGCAATTTTCCCAGTCTTTTCTTTACACCCCACATCTCAGCTGAAAGTAATATGAAGCGAAGCCCTAAGAACATCACGTCATTTGACAGGCGTAAGTAGTGGACAACTTGATTACACAAAACTGGAACAATGGTTTTGAAATGACACTGAAATATTGTGCTATATTTCGCTGCTGGGCTGACAAAAACCGAAAGTGACACTTAAACGAATTCCACTGTGCATTGGTTTCTGATAATCTGATCGATCAGCTGTAAAAAGTCGATCACTTCAGTTGGGCGGCGTCACTATGTTGAAACTCCTTAAATTTGCTTAAGTGAATCCAAGTCAACAAAGACAACTAAACGGGTTCTCAGTTGAATTTTACTTTCTAATTACATTGACTTCATTTTTCATGGCAAATAAAATTTTTTATAACTTATTTTCTATTTTCATATGAACTCATTACACAAAATTCAAATACAATAATTGACTGCATAAAATAAATTTGCATCGAAGTTAAATTAAAAAACAGAAATACCTAATTAAGTTTTCAATTTACTTCATAATGCACAGTGGTTGACCTAATTGTTAATCAATGAAAGACAGGATCCAAAAGACGAAAAATCTAAAATCTTTTAAAAAAAAGTGAGAAATTAGCGAATGTCAAAGATGTAAAAAAGTATTGCTTGAAAAATAAGCAAGATTCATGTTCTTACACATATCAGAAAATAATTATCATGAATATCCATTAATTACATGCAATTAATCATTTCTTCCTGTATACGCACAGCAACCACAGCTTTTCTTATACAGCGTGGTCATAAAGTATTGCCTGTTGGATTATAACTTTAAAATGAAGCCAGATAACGAGATTAAAAGATGTGAAGTGATCAGGAGGCTATAGTAAAATTCACCCATGGTTGATAGTATGGGACCCAATGGGATGTCCATACAAGGAGAAGCGGAGGGATACAACCTGACGGTACTACATTTTTTCAAAGAAAATGCATTGCATTATACACATTGGCACTACCTTTCCTGCCGATTTACTCATTTATGAAATCCGTTAACTGAAGCGTTTTATTTTTGCCTTACCAAATATGGGCATCCCATAGGGTCCCATACTATCAACCATGGGTGAATTTTACTATAGTGCGCTTCCCGTACACTAACCGCATGTGACCTTCAAAATAACTTCAAGGTCATCGCAATCCTATCTCAAACTAAAAGAGTTATGATAGTACTATCAACTGGAAAGCTGTAGAGCACCCCCCTAATTAGTACTCAAAACTGGTCACAGAAATGTTGAGAGGAGCTGCATGAGTGTAAAGGTCGAAGTTGTGAGGCGCGGTGTGAATCGTGCAGGGAAGCATGATAACAGAGTAGCCTGAAAATCGCTCCAAATAACAAAGCACGTCACAAATAATACTACGTACTGTAGTGATAAAACGTATGTGTTTATGCAAATGATAACTGATTTGGTACTGTACCGGGTCAAAACATTGTTATAAACCCATGTGAACAAAAGGTGTGCTACCAACATAAAATACCATTTAACTAAGAACTTTTTGAAATCTGTAACCTAAGGCGAAACCTCACAACAGATGCTCTATATGACGTCCTTCTGAGGCAATACAGAGTTGGGAACATATGATGACAGATGTGGCCACTCTTTGAAACGTCTCTGGTGGAATCATCGCAATGGTGTCTCGAATTCTTTGTTTGAGTTCTTCAGGTGTTCTGACAGGTGTAGAGTACACTCACTCCTTTAGATACCGCCAAAGGAAGAAGTCCATGGGAGTCATATCAGGAGAGTGTGCAGGCCAAGGTACAGACACCCCTCGTCCAATCCAGAGGCCAGGAAATTCATGGTCTAATTCCCGGACTCTACCTGCAAAATTTGCGAGTGCACAATCTTGCTGGTACCAAAGAGTTCAAAGGGCAGCCAATGGTGCAATATTGTCCATGAATGAAGTTAGAGCACCAAACAGGACCAAATCATGGTACTTTTCCCCATTAAGGGTACCATCGAAAAACTGGGCCAATAACGTTAGTGCCACAAACAGCACACCACTGTTCCTGGTGGTTAGTTTGCATTAGCCAGCGAGGATTTGTTTGCACCCAGTAGTGTAAATTGAGTCTATTGACTACCCCATTTCTTGAAAACTGGGCCTTGTCGGGCCAGATTATTTTGGAGAAGACATGTGGATCCTCGTCATGCTGTACAAGCAGCCAGTTGCTGAATTGCCCTCGAGCCTGAAAATTCCGGTCCAGAAAAGATTGATGGCAATGGACATGGTAGGGGTGAAATCGATGTTTATGCAGGACTAAGAACCAAAGCGTGGCAGCACCCCAGGTCATTTCCAATCGCCCTTGTTGATTGGTGTGGATTGGCAGCCACACTAGCCAAGATGAGACTGCTGCTTTCAGTGTTGGTTACTGTCTGTGGTCTGCAAGGACGAGGTGCGTCAGGCACCAATCCACCTCTCCTAATGTGTTATGAGCCTGCTGATGGTATCTATTCGTTCACCAATGGTAAAGTGAGGAGGCATGACAAGCACAGATTGTCAGTGCATTCAGTGTTACGAGTTGTCTGATAATTTATGTGCATGGAAGTGCTACATATGGCCCTTTTATACCACACGCTAATTTACACACTACAGGAAAACCTATGCTTTGGCATAATTGCACAACAGCAATAACAACAGACTGCAGTGGAATTGTGAGGAATCAAAGTGGACTTGCACAATCACCGGGTTTCCCTGCAGGACTCACACCGCGCCTCACAACTTCGACCTTTATACACTCATGCAGTTCCTCTCAACATTTCTGTGACTAGTTTTTAACACTAATTAGGGGGTGCGCTACAACTTTCCAATTGACAGTACTATCCTAAGTCTTAGAGTTTGCGATAGGTTTGCGATGACCTTGAAGTTATTTTTGAAGGTCACGTGCGATTAGTGTACTTTAAGCGCCCTAGCCTCCTGATCACTTCACCTCTCAACGTTAAACTCGTTTTCTGGCTTCATTTTAAAGTTATAGTCCAACAGGCAATACTTTATGACTACATTGTAAACCGCCTGGTACAAGAATTCAGAACTATACATAATTCTGCACTTTAGGGTGTAATCAATTCAAATCATTCACAAATGTTGGATTGCAACGCAATTCTGCTATAAAAATAGTAACTTGTTTTTTTATGACAATCAACAATAGATCCAGTCCTTGTGTTCATTTGGTCTGCATTGAAGAGGGCATTCACAATTCAGCTGCATCCCTTCGAAACCACCAACAAAAGTACCATTTATCCTACGAGTCGGAAATGGTCTTGTGTTTCTAGGGTACATGGCACACAAGAAACTGTCATGGACGACAGAACTGTTCACCGTGATTGGCCACACCAGCGAATCCAACAGAAATTGGTCTAACTGCTTAAAATGTGGTATATCGCTACTAAGGAAGAGGTTTCGAATTTCTTGCATTAGTGTGAGATTGGAATTTATTGCTCCCCACATTCCAGCTGCAATTCAAAGCACACAATCAATACAGGTAAATAGACTGGGCAAATAAACAATGTCTGAAAATAATGTAACCAAGAATGGTTGTCTTATGATGAGGGTTGTCTCTCATGATATGCCACGTTGCATTTGTATGAAGCCAATCGTTCACAGCATCGACTTCGCGTTGCACCATCACGCTGTCTAGGTCCCTGGACACAAAGACATCAACCAGTGGGTCACCCATGGTCATAAACCTCCAGATGGCACCAAAAGTCTGGTTGATGTTCCCCAAAGTAGGGAGGTCGTGAATGAAGCAGTCGTCTAAGTGAGGGTACTTGCTTAGAACTGTGCCAAGACGTTGAGATCCTTCGGTGTCGTGTAATGATATGTTATGGTAGACACGCATAACCCAACCTGGGTATATCTGTTCAACTTTCATAGCATTTGCTTCTATTCCCTAAGGAAATCAGAATCCAATTACGTATTTTATTCTGAATTATTAATGTGGAAACGCATTTAGGAAAGTCGAGAAAATTACAAGTAACACTATATGCAAAGCTTAAAGGTTAACTGACATTGTTTTCTAAGTTACTATGAATATTACACTGAAGATTAATCACCAAAAAATAAAACTACAACTCATTAGAAATATTTAAAAAAAAATAGTTACTGAGATATTTAAAGAGAGGGAATTATTTGCCATGGTTTGCACTTGCAGTTGTCACTAATTGATGATGATTCACTGCATGGAAAGCCTATTTTTTCAAACCGGTATCGGGCGCAAGTGCAGTTGCCATTAAAAGGCTTGAGGCTTGGGGCGTTTTACTGCTACCGATGGAAGCCTATTTATAAAAGTTTGACGGACACTAGGTTTTGGAGTGAGAAAACCTAGTACAACTGCACACAGTTTGAAAACGGCACCACGGAAAAATCTGAAAATTTGCAGGCAGTTTCCACATTATATGGAATACATTCCTGGAAATTTCATAAAGATTAAAAATGTCGAAAAATACCATGTCAGTTCATCTTTAAGCATTGGGGGAAGGCATATCCGTCCGCCATCTTAAATTTATATGAAAGTATTCTATTCTAACGTGCATAACTTGGTCCTCTGAAATTACATAAAACCAAATCCAAATGTCCGCTCATTCAAATACCGCATTTTGATCCTTCCGTCCATCATTTTTAAACATAGCTATGTAGTACATAATAGAATTTAATGCAAGTTAAACTGTACATTAGGGGCTGTCCATTTAATACGTACGCACAGGGGAGGGGGTGAGGGGTGGCAGGAAATGTGACGCATGAGTATTGAGGGAGGAGGGGGATTTCTTCCAAGTGTACTACACCATGCAGTCAGGGCTTGCAATTGAAAACCTGAAAACTTGGGTTAAACCCGCATTTTGTGAAGAAATTTAGCTACTTTGTATGTACTAAATTTGAATACCAGTGTAAAGTACAAAATAACAACTTGTTAAAAGTTAAATATAGTAAAATACAAATTTTGATGAATCATAGTTACAGTCAATGTGTACGTACGGAGGGGGGTGGGGTTTGGGTTGAGTGTGACGCCTGCGTACGGAAGGGAGGGGGGTGAAAAATTGGCTAAAAATGAGTATGTATTTTGGACGACCCCTTATGCTAATTAATTTCAAAACTTATAGATTTATAATTCAGTAGATCATGCCATGTTCTGACGAATCCCTGGAAATTGCTGGAGTCAAGTTAAAGGGGCAGACATTACGATAAAAATTGTAAAATTATACAGTCAAAGCCGTTTAATGTGGCCGCCGGCTAAGGTGGCCAGAATGACCTAGGACCGATCAAACACAGTGTTTTGCATGTTGGAAGCTCCGCTTAGCGTGGCAAAAAGTCGGTTAGCGTCGCCACAAAACCCCATTACGCTATGTAAATTGTGAGCAGGCCAACATTCTGCACGCAGAGATTTTTGAAAGTTTTGCACAAAATAGCGACTGATTGTTCCCAATGGGCAATTTCATCTCTCTGGCAAGTTGTGCGCAATGCATCCCTCCGTCAACGAGATATCCGGAACTTTCTTTGAAAATGAATAAAGACTTTCTTTATGGAACATCTCAATTATGAAACCAATTTGGAATAATCCATATCCACAAACTAGGTTCCATAAGATACAAACTTATGTGTTTCGGCTCACCAAGAGCATTCATGTGTCATGTCTTATAGCACCTGGTTGTGGACATGGATTATTCCAAATCTGTTTGCATTCAATTAAGTAACCCAAATTGTAAATTACTATTTCTTATTCATAATTAACATTTAAAAATGGACAAAAAATATTCCAATGTGGTAAATTATCCATGTACCGATAAAACGATGTTAGAAAAATCGATGTTAGTGATTTTTGATTAAAAAAATTTCTTGAAATTAACTTAGACACTAAAACACTAATTTCAAGATTCTACATGCAAAGCAGTTTTTAAAGCAGAAAATGTATTGGAGATTCAATAATGGATGCCTGAATAAAACTCTCTGGGAAGTTTACAAAAAGGAAAAGTATAAATTATTTGGTGAAAAATGTGCAATGTAAATCGATTTCACAATACATCAGAAGTGCAGGTGGCCAAATTTTCTTGGCCCTACAACTACAGTGCACCCCCATATAATCACAGCGCCATTTGTAGGGAGAAAAGGGTGCTAATTGGATTAAGAAAAAGTCTGCAATGATTTTTTTAGTTTTCTTTAAAAACGGTTTTACATAACGTTTGATGCCAGTATTCGGCCGGGCATGGTCAGTTATGGCAGAAAACAAACTTAAAGCATGAAAATCGGATGATAAATAACATGTGTACATTTCCAGCAATTTTGCTGAAACTTTTCTATCATTTAGAAATTGTGAAGGAGGGAAGGATTTTAGATTGGAACCTGTGGGGTGAGTGTATGGGGGGGGGCGGGTAGAAGGGGGGGTGAAGAAGAACTTTACATTTTTCCCACCAGAGTTTCCCTAATGCAGTGCCCCTAAAACGGTGCTGAGCTCTCAGCAATGGGCCCTATGGCAGTTGCATACTCTAACCTATTCATCCACTCTTGGCATTACTTAACACAAACTTGAGAGAATGATAAGTATTTAATAAACTTGGTCAGAATAACATAAACGTGATTTTTCATTGTGAACGCTTGCTATTGTCTCGTGATGCTATTGTATTTCACAACTAAAACTAAAAATAGCGCTACTGGGTTCTCCCTTCTTAACACAAAGCTCAACATAATCAACTCGAACTTAAAAGTGCTCCTGCTTGCGGATTTAAACCCGTTGCTTACAATGGTAATGACGAAATTTTGTTCAAAAACGCCATGAATTAAAACCATTTGTAAATATGGCTTACTCATTTTCCAGGATAGTGTAGAGAGGCTTTTCGAAACTAAGTTTGTATTATTTTGCAATTTATATGATCGCTGTTTGCACATATTTCTGCAGTTTTAGAAGACACAAAGCTCATTATAGAGTTTCCCATATTCTATTTGGTACACTAAAAAATGATTCATTTTCAGGTGATGAAACATGCTTAATTATATAACCGTTCTATCTGTCTGTATTTTTAGTGTAGTTAGAAATTTTAATAAATTTTGTTGTGAGTGTGACATGCAGGATAAAAGTTTGGAAGTCGTAAGTTTTTGAACGTGCGAAACGTTTCGTATTTTTGCAATGCAAATAAGCGAACTGTCAAATATGTACAGTATACTGGACTGACCTGCAGAAACTGTCTTCATCACGTCAGACTTTCAAATATACTGTATATCGGTAACGGTGTTTATAACGTTCAATAAATTCGAAAACTTCCCATTTTCATAGCATTATCAAACAAACTACAGCTTCACAAAACAATTTATTATAATTTGAAACTATGCAACAAAAACCTCGAAAAATGTTCATTACCTACCAAATGGTTCTCTACAACTTTCTAATTGACAAATCATAAAGTGCCAAAATGCAGCCATGATTTTATAATGCATAGGACAGTTGATGTAGGGTGATCACGAGAAGCATCCCAATTTTATAATGAAGCTTACGAAGTTAATTTTTTCCAAAAACCCTGTATTAAGATGTAATTTTTATATTGGTTTTCAGCGGCACGTGTTTTGCCCCATTAATATTGCGTGCAGAAAGCCAATGACAAAACAAACATGGATTTGTTTTTATTTTTAGTAATCAGGCTTTAACACGTGCCATATAGGAGGACTAATTTTCCAAGTGCTAGGATATTTCATAGAAGTCACATGAATATAGTTTTCGCTTTTGGCCCTTTTCCCCTCAAACCACCATAATATAAATAACACAGCAATTACGTTCAATTTACCTTAAAATATGAAATATTAGTGTTGCCAAAAAACGAAAAAGATACAACTTTTTGGTTCCTTCCTCTTGAAGTTGCTTTTGCACTGCATGTTGACATTTCACTAACTCCTCCAGGAATATTTTTAATGTTCTGATTACTCTCAGACATCAAACTGCCATCGCTCCTTGTTTCATAATTATTATCTATGAAGATAATAAATTGTATTAATCCGCAACTGACAAATGATACCACAGCCAATTTGTAACAACGTGAGCCTCTGAATGAATAAACTCTCATTCTGAAATTAAAATTTTATGGGCGATTAGGTAGATTAATTTATCTTCTATACTGTATATGCAACTGAAGCAACAAAATGTATTTTAGCAGGGGAGATGTGTATTTCTCATATGTTATAAACCATGCTACGTAATAACTGTTATATGGCCAACAGGTAGATATGACTAACTCCATAAAAAGCGAGGGATTTTATTCCATCCACTTGTTTACAACATTTATAGCAACCCAGATGTTTCTGTTGATTGAAAATACGCATCTGCTATTTACTATTACTGGTCAACACGATTTTTGCATCTGGTACAACATAATGTTTTTCTGAAGTATTTTGAAACGTAGAAAACGAATTTGAAGTCTAAATCTTTCTATCACGTCACAATTTCTTTTAATGATGGGATTTCTGTACATAAGTCCAATTTTCACTTGTTTTACGATTGCAAGAGATCTATTAAGTCTACAGACTCGTTCTTGTGCTTAAATGAAAACCAATGAAACGTACTACAAGTGTACTCCGTGTGACTTTTCTTGTAGAATGAGCAGTTATGCTGATATTTGGCCCGAAAGAGCAAAACTTCAAATTCTATTTTTTTTTTTACAAAATCGCCACTTTGGAAGTGTCCTATCTTGGAAACCATTGGACATACAAAGCTGCGGTTGAGTCTAGATTGTTGCAAATGTAATGTAATTTACTTTAACAAAGGCAGTAACGACTAATGTCGACAAATGCATATTGTATGAGTTATAAAACTGATAATGCAACAAGTGAAAAAAATTTGCAGTTTTTCTTCTAGTATGCAGCGAACATAGTAGGTGCTTAGCCATACAAAGAAAGTGTTCAAATGTTTATTTATTTCAAAAATCTATCAAAAATCTTCATTTAGACATGGGAAAACTACACTACCCAATGTTTACTACATGCCATTTTTCCTAAGTGAAATGTAGAAAACGAATTTTAAATCTAAAACTTTCAATCACATCACAATTTGTTTTATAATTACTCCTGGTTTCTTATCAGGGAAAGCAGAACTGTGTACAAGAAGAGATCCTAAAAAGTGCATTTTTAAGAAAATACATTATATTTTATAAAAGTGCAATCTTCATAATATAGAAGATAATTCTAAAATCGTGTGAATATGCCATTGTATGAGGCTATTCTGTAAAGTAATGCCACAACGAGCTCGTTGCTCAGCTCGTTGTGGGCTCAAGGCGCTGGACGATCCTGCTGGAGGCTGCGTCGCTGGTGGCTGTGATGTCCCGGGCTGCTTCCACTGGTCACGGTCTGCTTACGGAGGTCCTGGCGAAGAGACGTAGCTGCGGCCGGTGTTGTGAACGGAACGATTTCGAGCGTATAGAAAACACAGTCAAAGTAATGTTTTATATAGCTTTATTGACCAGAAATATTGAGCTTTATTTTGGAATACAGATTATCAAAGCACATAAGAACTTAAGGTTCCCTGTGAGGCTCTGTGGGCCTTATAATGCTGCACAAGGCAGCTGCTAAACTGATTTTACTCAGTGAGCTACCTGGTATTTATATAACATACAACAATAGCATAGGTGGAGCCAAAGGGATTAATGACGCTTATTGGAATGCGGTCCTATTGTTCCCTTGGTCCTAGCACGGTACCCTATGGAAAACTGGAAACGACGACAGCACTATAGGCGGACTGAGTGGGCGTAGAAAGCATTCAACAATGACGTCATGAAAACATTGCCCTCGAAAGACCGACCTACCTCCCCGTCATCATTTGTCATTTTTTGCTTACCCACCTACCTACCTCCCTGATATTTCGTCATTTATTTTTAAATAAAACTCCAAAGCTAAAATCAAATAATTGGAAAGAAACCAATTGTTCATACTGGTCTTATTAATTAAAAACTACAAAACTTCACAGAAACAAAGATACAATATTGAATTTTAAAAACTCAATTGAAACTAAAAACACCAACTGAAAGAACAATTTAATCAAGCAATCATGAAAATGTATTTTTATCTGCAGGTTAATAAATGATGGACACTGAAAATTTTTCCCTTGTTCTTATTTTATTCCATGTTAAATATTATGACGCCACCTACTGACTAACCACCTACC
>WWPM01024582.1:0-24866 GCA_023279145.1 Glomeris maerens | reverse complement strand
GTTCATAATTTAGTATCATGTTGCTTATGCATATGAACAGAGTTATTTACAAATAGCGCTTTGTACTTTGTATTTTTCAAGCCTGAACAAAGAAGTACTTGAATGTTTAAACTGTTATCAAGTAACAGTACATGATTGTGGTTACATATTTAATGGAACACAACCTACTTTTATTACCCTTTTATCTTGACCCGGAAGTTGAAAATGAAAAGTGTTGGTTGTAGTGTGAGACTTGTTGAAAAAGTCACGTTGTTCTGTATCAATTTGCCAGTACGTCAATAACCTTATATAAAAAGTATATAATCGACCAATAATGACTAAAACCCTGACAGCAAAATTACAGTGGTTAGAGTCGGCTAGGAATTGCCCGGTAGTATCATTGACATACCGTGTGTACAAATCCCTTAGCAAATAGCCTAGTGCAAAAACCGTAAATTACCACGCTACTCGTATATTTGACAGGTTGCTTTGGTTCGATGCCGAGAAACAGCTGAGCTGATGGAAGCACGGCAAGAAACCCTTGCGAAGGCGAAGAGACAAATGGAAGCGGAAGGCTCAATCAGGACCACTGTGTCCGATGAAACGCCATCGCAATATAAAGAAGGTTCTGTGACTTCCTCGAGAAGGAAATCTATCGCAGTCTTACCAGCATCTTCTACCTCTTGGGATCTCGATCACGATGATGGACACATGTACCTGAGGCGTGGGCAAGACAAGAGCAATTTCTTGTCCACTCCCGTCTACTTTCTTAGGCATGCCAGGAGATGCATGCGGCGAAGTCAAACTTGGCAGAATCACGGTGAAGACACCATTGAGGATGAAGACGATGGTGATTTGGATGATGATGACGAGGATGAAGGCAAGGGCTCTTGGAGGCGGTCCAGTGTTGGTACCGTGCTGTCAAAGAATGCCCTTGTTCTCGGTGGAAGCACGGAGAGTATTCCAAGGTATTGTACTATTTCTTATCTAAGCTGATGTTACCAAGGCACTTTTCATCCAAAATAAAATTTTATGGAAGGGTTATGATTAATAGAAAAGGAATTACACATTGTTCACAGCTTATTAATGTTACATTCCGTGTGTTTTTGTTTAAATTACAGGATTGTTTGAATCTATAGTGTTACAGTTCAAAGCTAATTTACTTTTTCCAGCCTGCTGGAGAACCCTGGGTCCCCTATGGCAAACAGAAAATATCCTCCTGTGCCCGCGAATAGTCATTTGATGGACAGGGCATCTACACTTCAGCTGCAGTTTCCCGCCTCCTCCATTGCTGACCTTCGTGCTAACCCGGAAAAATTTAAGCATCGCAAGACTCTTCTTCTCGTGATGAGAGAAATGGTTCAGACGGAACGAGATTATGTCAAATCTCTGGAATACGTCATTGAGGTAGAAAATGTTTATGCCAGTTTTTACGTATTTTTTTATTAATGTTTTTTTTATAAACATTACAGAATTATATTCCGGAAGTTATGAGGGAAGACATTCCACAGGCTTTACGAGGAAAAAGGAACGTGATATTTGGCAATATAGAAAAGATCCATGAGTTTCATAGCCGCTATTTCCTGGCAGAACTGGAACAGCGAGAGATGGCACCTTTTCATGTTGCTCAGTGTTTCCTCCGACACGTAAATAGAAAATTTCATTGTGAATTAAACAAATCGATAGTCATTGTCCATAGAGCAATTGGTGATTTGATGCCAACAGGAAACACAGTTTTACCTGTACGCTCTCTACAACAAGAACAAACCTCAATCTGACTCTCTGATGGCTGAATATGGCGCCAACTTTTTTAAGGTATTGTTGACAAAGAAGTGAAATGTTAGTTTAACACTTGGCTTCTGAGGGTAGACCACTTGACATAGAAATAAAAAGAAATAGGTGCTGTGAGTTACGTGGGATTCTCCTGGATAATTTTCCAAAATTCATGACTGTGCAAGTGTAATGTCAGATTTACCGTAAATCCTCTATTAAACGCCTAGGCGGCTATTTGAATTTACAGAACATCGCCCATGTGTTTGCTATGAGAGCGGCGTTTATTTGAGATAGGCGCTTATTAGAGGATTTACGGTACTTAAATAATTTAGTAAGTTATTTGATAATTATCTGACTGTTGTAGGATATTTCATGTTGAAAGTAATATAGTTTTATGATTTTATTAAAACGAGCTTGTTGTTGGTTTTAATTATAATTTAATTCAACTTCTGCATTTGTTTGCAATTACTATTTCAAGTAGAAAAATGAGACATTGCAAATCCAGTGTGTTTCTCCTGTTACCATTTGCCCGGAATTTTCCGCTAAGATTACATGTAGGGAAATGTCGCTAGAGATAGATATTGAATGATATTTTGTAAATTGCAATTGGTTTCAGAGCAAACAACTGGAATTGGATGACAAAATGGATCTCGCAAGCTACCTTTTGAAACCTGTTCAGAGGATGGGCAAGTACGCACTGCTGCTAAAACAACTACTAAAAGAATGTTGTGAGAAAGACGTGGAGTATTCAGACTTGAAAGCGGCTGAAGAGATGGTACGCTTTCAATTACGACATGGTAATGACCTCTTGGCAATGGACGCTCTTCGAGAGTGCGACGTGAGTTGAATTGATAGTGGTTTTTTGTTGTTGTTGTTATTGCTGCCGCCACCTCATTCTCAATTCTCCCACTTTGATTTCTAAGGTTAACCTGAAAGAGCAAGGGCGTCTTCTTCGCCAAGAGGAGTTCCTTGTTTGGCAAGGAAAGTCTCGCAAGTGCCTTCGTCAGGTTTTTCTCTTTGAAGACCTCGTGCTCTTCAGTAAATCGAGAAGAGATTCCTCACGTAAAGGGCACAGCTCTTATCTGTACAAACACAGTTTGAAGGTTCGTACTCTGGTGCCAAAATTATTATGTTGTTGTGACCGAGTCAAGTGACCCGTATTTTCTGCACTATCCTGCGAGAACAGATGACCGATATCGGAATGACAGAACAGACTGGCGAAAGTCCAACGAAGTTTGAGATTTGGTTCCGGAAAAGAAAACCTAATGACACATATACGCTACAGGCGCCATCTGCTGAGGTCAAGAGGGTATGGGTGTTAGAATTTTCCAAACTCCTTTGGAAACAAGCGCTAAGAAACAGAGGTGCTACTGCTGTGTTATTTGCGTTCACATACGACTCCGATATTTGATGCGGTGGTTAATTAAGTAATCTGTTTTCCATGTTAGAATTGCGCATGGTGGAGATGTCTTCTATGGGGATTGGAAATAAGCCATGCCTGGATATAAAACCTAGCGAAGATCAAATAAGTGATAGATCTGTCAACGTAGCTCATATCAATAAAGGTAGCAGCATTAAAAAAGTGTTTTTTTTTAAATTTTATTTTAGTAAACCAACAGTTTTTTCTTGTAGTGACGAGGTTAAGGCCCGCTGTAACATCGACACCTCTTGATTATTTGCATACGACTAAGAGGCCGCATTCAATTATTTCCGTGAGCAGTTCTTCCTCGTCCAGCAGCCGTTCATCATCTTACGTCTACGGAGCTCTGAATCTGGCCTTTGACCCAAGTGACAGTCCCAATGCAAGCCATAGGTCCAGCACACAGCACTCACAATGCTCTACCGGTAATTCTTAAAAATTTGTACTTTGTAATAAGAAATATTAAGTATTTATATGCATTGAAAATGACATCACCATCGTTTTATGACCATTATTTTTTACTTTATAGTTTTGTACATTATACACTGCAGTGTAAGGAATAGGGTATTATTGGTTTAAATAACAGAATGAACAGAGGTTTTTTTAAATAGTGCTATAAATTTTTAAATAAATCGGTGTCTATTAAAAGCCTATAACTTATTATTGACGTTTTCTTTTCTTAGTTTTGCATGTTGCGCAGTATCTAGTACTGTGGCATATTTCTTTATATGCAAACATTTTAATATTCTTTCCAGGGAGAATTTACACAAAATAGGCTTACTTGAATTCATCACGTCAACTAAAAATCAGCACATGACAATGTCTTGATACTACTTAATATTGGCAATGTTATTTAAAAGTGACAAATGAGCAAAATTATACATTTCAAAGCAAAAATTTGTCGATTAAACTTGGAGGTTAATATGTATTGTGTGTATTGCAGAGAGTGGGATCGTGTGCGACATCAGCATGATGGACCATGACGGTCACAAGAAGGTGGAGCGCAGTTTGAGCGACTCGTCGGCAATCTGCACATGCTCCAGTTTGTCACCGATCAACCTTCCCATCATTTCTGCATCACTCGAACAAGAAGAAGACAATGTTGCCAAGGTTCAATAGGTAGTATACTGTGGGCTTTTTTGAATTCAATTAAGGCTTTTCACAAGAACTGAGTATGTTTGGTTCAATTATGGGGCCTAGGGTATCCTATTAGAAGAGCAATGCACTGCCAAATGTCTCGGATTTCTTATGGAATTGTGATTCACATGATTCGAGGTAAAGTTTGGAGATGTCACTTCCACAAAATCTCTCTTTGAAACGCAACGACATTGATACAAATCATTCGATGTCAGAATTTAATATTGCCAATGATATATTGTATGTGTAGGTGTTGAGTAGTCCTAAACGAATATAATCGCCTCAGATATGTTTCGTTGTAGGTACGTAATAATTATGTCATATTTTGATGGCAGTTTTAGTGAGGGCCAACGTGCTTGGCTTTTGGAATAGGCCCAAATGCAGTGATTATTGTTCGCCTCGATAATATCATTGATTACTGGAGGCAGAGTCTGATCGCTGCATTTGATTTATATTATAGGCCTGATTGAATTGAATATTTTGGTTGTTTTTGTTTTATACTGTTGACTCGTTTCTCATCGCTGCTGTGCCAATGCAATAACCCAATGCACCGTTTCAACCACAATTGCTGTGATCTCTAATATTCAGTTGACCGGTTTGGCAATATTTATAATTGATAGGTTACATTCCAGACATTATTGGTTCTATCAAGAAGAATCATTTTTCTTTTGATTGCTTACAGTAGTTATCCTCGTAGCCATCGAATTGCAAGGCAATCTTGAGGTTGGACTTTGCGGACGGATTTCGTTACAATATAATTTAAGCTATAGTCATGAAGATGTTTTATTTTTCAAGCTCCCACCCATGGTGAATTTTTTTTTTATTGTGTAGCGATGAAACGATGACTGTTTTGGAACTTATCATGACAAATTCGAACAGTTTTGTTTGCGAGTTGGTATTTATTTGTGGGTAGGTAGTGCAGTGTACATGTACATACAGAATTTTCTAGTTGAGCACTTGAATTTTGGAATTTCGGCAAAATATATTTCTTGCAAATATATATATATGCCTCAATTTAAATGTGTACTTTATAAGTGTTATTGGATTTATATTTATTAGTGGATATTCTCACTTCCATTTCCATAGATCTGATTTTGAAAAGAAAATGTTATTGTGTAAGTACATGACTTGGAATTGTCGATATCAAACCTGTAATGGTGGCACATCATTTGAGGGAATTTAATTTCAGAATTACACTTTTGCAATGTGTGGCTAAAAATGAATAGCGTAATTTTCATTGTGCAAATGAAGAGCTCAATAGTGTTGTGAAAATAGTGTCATCACTTTCTAAAAACAGTCTGCAATGTGAAATTTTCTTTGTAAATCTATTTTCTTATAGGTATTGCGAGTATGACGATTGTTTTTATCAAATGGCTCTTCAATACACACTTTGTTCCATTTTCTGTTTAAGCTGTTAAAAGTCACATTGTCACTTAAATTAAATAATTGGTCATGTAATTACACTGTTTTTGTGCACTTGAATTTATTTCATATCTAAAGGGTATTTGTGAATCTGTAAATTAGGAGAAAATTCATTGGAGATTTGTGCATGCAACAGGATCGATATCAGACATTGAACACGTTATATGAATAAAAGAATTTGTATTGCCCTTTTTACTTATGTTTCACATATAATTGCAGAGTAACCTTTTGCATTGCAGTGACAATTTTATTAGAAATAAGTAAATATACTGAATTGATCTTTTTCAGTTATATTAGTTTAGGGATCATCCATAAAATACGTTCGCTAAAATCACTGAAATTTGACCCCCCCCCCCCCCCCCTTTGTAACAAAGTTGTAACACCTCCTCCCCCCCCCCCCCTGGGCGAACGTCACGTATAATATAAATGAACCCCCCCCCTTTTCCGGTAAAATTTGCCCAATAAAGTTAATAATAAAGGAAATACGATTTTCTAATTGCTTAAGTTTCAAGGAAATTTTGTCCAAACTTTGCAAATATTCGGATTTGCACGGTAATGACGGGAAAAATTTATGAACGTACACATGGAATTATACTCTCTCTCCCCCCCCCCCCCATTTTATCGTACACTTTTGTCACAGTCACTAAAGACCCCCTTCCCCCTTAAAGCGAACGTATTTTATGGATGATCCCTAACTGCATTTTTGTCCATAATTGTTTATATGGTAAATGGTTTTTGGAAATGCCAGACAAAATTGCAGTTTGTCAGGAATTTGTAAGTGTACAGTGAAATCTGGTTGTGTAAACCTGTTTTCAAGGAAGAAAAAGGATTCTGACCATTATTGATCGTTATAGCAAACAAATTTGTTGTGCTATACTGGTCATGGTTGTTATATGCATCCGTAGCAAAAAATACTGTATAACGCTTATTTTTCGCGTAACATTAATTTTCGCGAATTTCGCGACCATCCAAAAATCGCGAAAATATATTCCACGCGAACAATTTCCTAACCTGGTAACAACCAATGCTGTGCTGCATTTTCCTATGGTGCTCTGGGAATTACACCTTTCTTCGATTACAGTATTTAATTACTGAACAAGGAAGTAAATTCCCCCTCCCCTCCTGTCCTACAGTACTTAAGTACTTAATAAGAAAAGAATGTTTTTATTCATGAATTATCTCGGGCAACTCGCAGTTTCTCAGAAAACACATGCAGAGAGGATGGAAAATAATGGAATTTTTTTGACCCGATAAATTCGCGAAATATAATCCTCGCGAATATGCTGTTAGGTGCAAATTCGCGAAATTTGCTGTGCGCGAAAAATAAGCGTTATACAGTACTTGGCTCTAACAACTCGGTAAACTTAACAAATCACAATTGTAGAGTATTTTATTGTTGTGGTCCAAATATGCATTTTTCTTGCCACAGAAAGCCCAAGAACCAGACTAAATAAGTTTTCAATAAATAAAGGCCCTTTCACCAAAAACCGGTATAAAAACAGTTTTCATGGGGAAATCACCATCCACTTGACCGCTATAGCGAATAAACCGTTATAATAAGCAAGACCGTTATGAAAATATGTTTAACATGTAATCTAACATGTCCTAGGCACGGAATGCTCCGACCGGCCGTTATATGGGGAAACGTTATATCGAGATTTCACTGTACAATATTTATACCTTACCGATTGTATATTAAATGCAAAAAGTCTTATGGACACAATAAATAATTCGGAATGCACGAGAAGAATCAAGAGTGGAATTCGGTGCTCTGGCTGTGTATAGTACTAGGTACTCTGGATGGGAAACTCATTTCAATGTTAGCAAAATCTCGGCAAAATCTAACCACTAAGCAAAACAGCAGCAATATGGCGACCAATATGCAGGACGTGCTGTATGGTTGTTGAAATATACAACTTTTGCAGTGTTTTTATAATAACTCTGCTAAATAAATTGGTTGGCATTTGTTGCCGCGCCAACATCTAAATTTCAACAAAATGTAAAATAATATTGGAAATGGTTTTGAAAGGGGAAGGGTCTTTGGTGATTGTGACAAAAGTGTACGATAAAATGGGGGGGGGGGGTATCTGTACATTGAAACTTTAGCCATTAGAAAATTCTATTTTCTTTGCTATTAACTTTATTGTGCCAATCATAAATGCATGGCTTTCTCTTTTTGAGCACTATTAAAAAAAATAGTTTTCAAGACACATCGCAATATCGCTTTTAAATAGGTAATTGGAAGTTTTCACTATCCTCAGTGGAGTGAATACATTTAATAAAAATACATTGATGTTGGGTTTGATTTTACTGGAAAAGGGGGGGGGGGCATTTATATTAAATAGGTGGGGGGTGTGTTGGGATTTGTTGCAACTTTGTTGCAAAGGGGAAGGGGAGGTGTACAAATTTCAGCGATTTTAGAGAAAGGAACGTATTTTATGGATGATCCCTAATCGGTTCTGGCAATCGTCAGGCCATTTCCATATTGCGTTGACAAATTCATTGCATCTGTGCAAGGCTGAAAATGATCTTGTGAAAAGCCACGATATTACTCTGACCAAACAGGGTAACATTGACCCCTTCTATTTGGGGATTTATCAGTTTTGGGAACTTATAGTAGGCACCTGCAGATCCAAATGTGACCTGTAGCATATAACGCACATTTCCTTGCATAAGGAATGGGCTCGGGAAGCGTAGATCAACATCCCGGTCCCAATGAGTCTTAACTAGCAGTTTATGTTGCACCTGTAGCTTGTAAGCAACCCGGTTATCTTCAAGTCTGAAGACTTTTACATCTACTTGTTCCTTGTAATCAAGTGCTTTACACCCCGAGCCATTTTGCACTATGGCAGTCAACGAGGCCTTATTATCACTAATGCGACTGTCTAATACAACTCCATGCAAAAAGATGTTCTTGTCAGCAAAGAATGTCAACTGTGTGGTAAGAAGTGCATCGACAATATCTGACCTTGCATCTGAAGATGGTTTCTCAATTAGCAGACAATAATATTTCTTGCGGCATCTATTTTGCCAACTGCGCTCTCGCACCAAGGCTTTTAAGGATTTTGGCATCGCTTTGGACCCAGGAACCGAGATATTGGTCAATATTGCAAGGACCTCTTCATCAGAGAACAGCTTTGATCTCGAAGAAATAGCTTGGAACTCTGCCGGTGTCATGGTCAAGTACCGTATTTCGAAGAGAACTCTGGCATCGGCAAGTTCCTTGCGGACGCTTTGGCCAGTTGGTTCATGGCCCTTACTGTGGCACTCTTGACGGCCCCAATCCAATATGCGATCGAAGACAATCTCCTCAGAACTGGCATTCATCTCGTCCAATGATAAGATGGTAAAAATGGTGTGCAAACTGGAGTCGGTAAACATATCGCTTCGAAGAACAGCTTCGGTATCGTACTGGAATATTTCCAGACATTTCTCGGCGAGGAATGGAACAGACAGCAGTTTGGCAAACTCATAGGCAATGCATGCATTCTCTGCCGATACATTCGAGGACACGAACTGAGAGCATTTTTCAACAAGATCTGGTATCATGTACTTCTGAGCAGCATAGCATAATTTGACAGTTGCTTCAACGGTTTCATGGATTACGTTATCTGTGTAAATGTACCTGTTTGAAATAAGCCCAAATAAAACTAGAAAATTTGCAAACTTGATCGTGAATTTAACACACTCTTTTATCAGCTTACTTCAACAGAACTTCAAAGGCTTCAGGGTCAACATCGGGAATCCGAATCGGTACGTCAGAATTTTCCGCCATATCACCGTAAAGCATTGCGTCAAATACTGGACTTGCCATTGCCATTATAAACTTGTGGCCTGTTTTAATTAATACTTAAAATTGCTTCATTTCCATAGACAACCCTGAATTTGAGCAAACTTAGTTCATTTACCTAAGATGAGCCGAGACCCTCCATTGGGACCCACGTTAAACTTCACATCGGTTCTCCAAGATTTATCTAACACGTAACATGCCCTTTGCATCAATGTGCACAATCCTGTCTGCCAATCTTTCGTATCAACCATGTTTCAAGCAAACTCGAATTGTAATAAGTGTACCGATAAGTTATCATTTATACACTCAAAAAAAGTTGAGATATAGTCATATACACATACATTTTGTATAAAGGTGAAAAGATTACAAAAGGAAAGTGAAGTACTTTCATAACAGTATCTTTGGCTGTAATATTTAACAATGGCATCATAATTAAATGTCTAAAAAACATAAAAAAAAACTGTGCCTGGAGAATTTGCATTAATTGACATTCACGGCATTATTATTTGGTTTGCTGAGTATATGTGCCAATCATTTTTGAATCTAGTAACAGGTCGATCGTGTACCCAGAACGTAATTGGTCATGTGCAGATGATGGGAAAATTCTGGAGTCGGCCACTGATATGTTCATTAGTAAAGCATAGTACTCAGGAACGGCGAAAATGCTCCGGAATATGTCCGTGGGTGGAAAGTGTGATTTCGGGCATCGGAAAACTTGACGGTACTCAGCAAAATTTTTCCCCTAGCGGAAGTTTCGCCACGACCTGCATTCCGGCTATATTTGAGCCTGGAATGAAAACATTATTTCCAGCGGCGAAATTAAGATTTGCACCCCGTTCAATTTCCAACGCCCCGAAATTCCGTGCAAGCGTAATTTCCATCCTGATTTCCGTTCCGCCGGACCTGAGTACTATGCTTAAGGGACTCCGAAAACCAGCCGAGAAAACCACCACCCAATAAGAGCTACAATATCTTGCCATTGAAATGAGTTTAAGGTTAGACCCCTTTCACACGGGACACTCGGTGTACGGCCACCGTATTTTGACACGCCCACTTGCAGGAATCCGAGACAGCCACTGTACAGCAATTCGGTATTCCTGACGTCATGGATACGCCACCTTCCTTTCACATAAATTTTTCTGGCGGACTATTTTACTCCTTTCGAGGTGATTTAATAGCATAAAATTGTACTTTCTTTGATTGTTTTGTCTTGCTTCATTTCCCCCAACCTCCAAAATTTAAAACTAATTGGCCGCTTATATACCGTAAATTCTCATTTAATAGCCCAGTCTCGATTAACCCCCCAGTCCCTATTTGCACCCCATGCAAAACGCTCCGGGAAGAAATAACGCCCCCTCCCTAATAACGCCCCATGGGGGATTAATTGAGGTGCAGTGTTGAAATTTTAATGTATCCGTTTTGGAGGGAAAATTCTCGATTGCCCTTTGTCTTTGTGATGAGTCACCAATTAGCGGCACATTCACTGTTCAGGTAGGACCATATATGGGCATGACCTTTCATTCCCTCACAATTTCTGAGAGCTAGCGATGAATACCACGAAAAAGCAAAAATCTTTCCACTCATTTGAACTTTAAAGTGATCGAGTTTGCCAAAGCAAAAACAATTTCCGAAGCAGCGAGGGAGTTCAAAATTGCTCAGAAATGTGTTCGTAACTGGATAAAAAAGGAGACTTCAATCGGTATGATTTTAGAAAAGTTTAATTTACTTTTAAATTAAACTTGAATCCTGGAAATAATAATCCTAAATTGGAAAAAAATATTGAGCGGTGGACCTTAATGAAGAATTGGCTTTCTAATTAATGGTGACGTTGAATAGTGGCTCTAATTTTATGTCAAAAATATAATAAAGTGTTAATAAAATTAAGGAAAATGAAATAATGCCCCATCTCTAATAACACCCCAATCTCTAATAGCACCCCATGGCAAAAGTCTGAGATTTGAATAACGCCCCTGGGGTATTAAATGAGAATTTACGGTAAGCATTTTTCATTTTTTTTTTATTTTACCAGCGTTTTAATCGCTATACGACCCATAGACCTCATTAAAATTAAATTAAAACAATCAATAACATTTTCCGTGTTGAAAACATAAGGTATGTCGCGATAATTGCGATAAATTTCTGTCGAAAAATGGTAAACGAACGAAAGTGTCTTGAAACGGTGTCCAGACAAATTTGGCGCGAAAACCCCGACCCGAATTACGGAGTACTTTAACTACATAATAGGAATGGGAGAGGTCGAATCTATGTTGGGGGGAGAGAAGTGGCAAGTAATAATGTGACTGTTGTGTTTGGCTTTCACAGTTCTCGTTTCCATTGGTCACCGCAAATCACGTGGTACGTTATTCCGCCATGTTTCTCCTAGACCTGCGTTATACAAGCGTCTCATTTTGAAGATTTGGAGATTGGAGCGGAAAAAGTTTGTACATCTTCGGTACGTACATCGTTGGTACATGAGAATCGAGGTGTGCGGTGTTGCACTGTATAGTGAGGATAGCTTTGCATTGTCTTAAAACACTATCAACTGGCAATGCATACAGCTGTACACGTACCTTTTATGCTTTTTATGGTACGTAGTTATGCGAAATATTTGAATTGAACAACCGCGGCTTTGTATATAGTATTCAAATGAGAATACATAATTATCAAGCTTTCTCGTTTGTATAATCATTTTATCATTCAGATCTCCAATTTGGAAAGGAGAATACAAATTGAAATTACTTTCACCAGCATTTTTACAATTTTACATAAGCACTTTAGAGTAGTATGGTTTATATAGATTATATTCTATATAAAAAGAAAATATGAATCTTTTTCAGAAATGCCAGGATGTTCTGCGTACGGTTGTTCCAATTCGGACAAAAAGGGCTTTTGCATGAAGGTATTCCCAAGAGATCCTGAAAGAAGATCAATTTGGGCAAAAAACGTTAGAAGAGACCAGTGGGAGCCTACAAACAAAAGTCATTTGTGTGAAGTAAGAAATTAAGCATATCTTGAATTGTTTATTTGTATGGGTACCTATATGAAGACAAATTCGCAAATCTGGTTGTATAATAAGAATTTTTTGAGACAAAAAACATTTTGCTCCAAGGTACACTTCACTGCTGACCAGTGGGAAAAAACAAGAGTTGATGGAACAAGAAAACTGAAATTTAACGCTATTCCTACATTGTTCTGCTTCAACAAACCAGCAAAGACGAAAGAAAATTCATTATATCCGTCACGAGTGAAAAAGCTTAAGGACTCGGAAGAAGCTCCTATGCCGTTGGAGGCTGTGAAAGAGACCCAACTACAGGACATACAACAAGCTGAACATAACTACGGAAAGACCATTGTAAAAGACGATGTCTCCAAGCAATCGAAGAAACGCAAGCCTGCTATTAAAAATTCGCCGAGAGAAAAACAGCCAAAAGCCACAGTAACAACACCCGTTGCTATGGAGCAGCAACCAACAGAGCCACAAGTCTTAAAACAGTCAGTACAAAATATGGAAACAAGCCCAAAAGCAGATATTGTAGAAGGAGTGGAACAATGTGTTGCCAAGTCACCAAAGAATCGAGATCCATCAACGTGTAGATTCATATTACCCAAGAAACCGCTCACAGACTCGGTAGATACTCCAGTTTTAGAAGTTGCTTCAGAGGAGCAACCCACTCAGTCGCAAATCTTGGAACAGCCAGAAGACAATGACAACGCAGCAACCGTCATAGTGGAATTGGAACCGGCTATTGTTGAAACACAGGAACTTACTCCTGTAACATGCCCATTGCCAACTCAACAAATCGAATATGTGACAGTTGAATCTTCAATTCCTATAGAGAAGACGTCAGAACAATCTGAGAACTTGGAGCATTCGGAACCTGAGAATGGAAGCGATCATTTCACAGATGTTGCAGCCGCTAATGAGACTACACAGTCGCATGATATTGTGGAGGGAGTGGAACATTACGATTCCAATGCGCAGGAGACAGTGATCCTTGTTTATAATTTTGAGCCTTCGTCGTCTACGAATTATAGATTCATATTGCCGAAACTGCCGGGCCAGGACTCGGTAGAAACAACCGCGGCTGCGGACAAGCAGCTGCAGCACAATGGCAATAGCAATGCGGCAAGCATTATTGCCGATGTGGAGGATGCTATCATCAAGACAAGAGAGCAAATGAGGCGGTCAACTACAACAACATACCCATTGCCAGTGCAACAACAACAACAACTGAATGTGGAATCGCCAGTTGCTGTAGCGAAGCAAGCTGAACAGTCTGAACACGAGCACGGAAGCAGCCATGTCGCTGACATTTCAGAGATAGTACAGCCACCTGAGCATGTTTATGAAAGTACACGTACTAACTCAAATGACATGGAGGAAGGAACTGTAAAAGGCAGAATAACGGTTCTGGAGACGAAAGTACGCGAGTACGAGAGCTGTATGGCAAAACTTCGTGGTGAGGTGTACAGACTTAAACTTAAGCTGAAGGCTAAGGCTACTGCTGAATTTCGGCAACGACAAACCAACAAGACGCCATTCGAGGACAGTGTGCGAAGGATTTTTAATGAAGACCAGATAAGGTATCTGAAAAATTCGAAAATGACCAGAGGTTGGAGTATGGAATCGATTGAAATGGCTATTGCTTTGAAATCGAGTTGCAGCAGAAATGGGTACAAGAAGTTGCTTGAACTTGGTTTGCCTTTTCCATCATTGAGAACATTAAGAAGAATGCAACAAGTGAGAGTTGAGTGCGAAGCAATAAGCCATATTACGGATCCAACAAATATGTAAAAGTTAAAAAAAAACTGCATGCACAAATCTGCTATTCAATATGCAGCATTTATATATAAAAAGTATAGTGAACATGAAGTTTATATTCATTCGTATTTCGCATTTACATTGTTTAATGAAACACATATTTGATTGATATATGAATAAAAATAGACGATTTTATGTTGAATAAGTTTCAAACATCAACTGTGAATTGTGTGCGGCGTCAAATGTGAGGTTTCAAAATAATTTACAGGCTGGAGCGACGAATATACAATCTTCGTTTGAATTTTAAATTGACCGCCGTTTCTCACTAACGTCATCCGTCCCTCTGGCCAATGGCATGCCTCCTTGCTTGTAACTTGTAGTAACTCCGGCGTCCGAAAGGTGGCGATTGCGTGATGGAATGTGGCTGGTTACTGACTTGGTAAAGCAACTTCTCGACAATCGTCATTCTTGTACAAAATGGAAGGTATGATACAATATGTTCTCCTTTATTTGCATTTAAGTATGACTGGAACTATTTTGGGTAGTTAATTTTGCCAGTATTGATAATTATTTTCTTTGTAAAATCTTGATGGTTAGTGGGTTGATGCAACTTTCTTGTGTGAAATAGTGTTTCGTGCAATTTCATGTTACATGATTATGGAGAAATACCGAAAGTTCTATTAGACTATTGCACCCGTATCGATTTCATGCAAGAATATTGCAACTGACTCATTTCAGTGTGATTCGTACTTTCACAAAAGTTGTAAATAACAAGAATATCATTAATAATCCCGTGTATTAATTTGATTTGCTTGTTTTACAGATACCATTTTCCAGCTTCGGGTGAGTATAAGGAATTAAAACAAGAGTTTATTACAAATTTATTCAACTAGAATTACCATGTTTATAGTTTTGCACAAAACAACTTGAAAGGTTATCTAAAAAAGCTGAAAAGGATCAATCGGTGCAGACGGGAAAAGTTAAAAAGGTATACAAATGACAAAAAATGTTAAAAACTGGAAACATACTTGTTTTTAAATTGATTTTTCTTATACCAATTCACAGGCCTTGCAACAAGGAAATGTTGATGGCGCCAAAATATATGCGGAAAATGCAATTCGTAAGAAAAATGAAAGTCTCAATTATCTTAGAATGGCATCCAAAGTAGATGCTGTTGCCTCGAAAGTTCAATCGGCCCACACCATGAAAGGGGTATCATGGCTAAATGTTGGATGTGCTTAAATAGGTTCATGCCAGGAATTGATTAATTCATATTTATTTTCTTGCGTCTTATTGTTTCCAAGGTTACCAAAACTATGGGAGGTGTTGTTAAAGCTCTAGACAAAGCACTGAATTCAATGGACTTACAGAAGGTACACATGAATGGCTGAATTTTAAAACGTACAAGTTTTTTTTTCAATTCAGAGAAACTATCATGTACGGTGCACGTAAGCTTTTTTGAAATTTCATTTACGAATTTCAATTGGAATGTACACGATTTTGTATTGAGAATGAAGAAACTTAAATGGCTTTTTATATTTCAGAAACTATTTCCATTTAAGGCCCCATATAATTAATTAATAGATTCCCGTGCCCGCGCGCACCGGTTTTTTTTCAAGCAAAAAAATTTTATTCATTAAAATACGACTGAAAAAGCAACAACTCTACCCTGTGTCTGCATCAACGCACAAAAACGCGAGTCAGGTCGTTTTATAAGCAAAACTATTGGAGATTTCGTGATGACGATCAGGGCTAGGGCTTCGTGACGAGGTTTCAGCGCCACTTCGCGTTCAAATTAATTGCAATTTAGAATAAAAAATAAAAATAAAAACGGCATGCGTGCATGCATTTTGTCAATTTCTGGACGGGAATCTATTAATTTATTATATGGGGCCTAACATGAAATACTTTTTTGTTCATATTGTGATGTTTTGCCGATGTTAAAATTTGCACATTTTTGCACAGATATCCACTGTAATGGAGAAGTTTGAGCAGCAATTTGAAGACCTGGATGTGCGAACTAGTGTATGCTTGCAAATGTCGAAATGTCTTGTGGTTGTATTTATGTGGGCTAAATAAGGGTTTACATTGCAACAGGTTGTGGAAGGTTCAATGGGAACTGCGATGACAGTTTCCACGCCACAGGATCAGGTTGATAAACTTATTCAGGAAGTAGCTGAGGAAAATGGTCTGGACATCATTGATCAACTTGCGAAGGCTGGAGCACCAGAGACCTCGTTGGGAACTACAGAGAGGTCAACAACGCAGGAGGATCAACTCACGCGAAGGTCTGTACACTTGAAAATCCTTTATTGACATTAACTTTTGCTTTATATAGTTAGCAGTATTTTTAAACTATTGTGCTTCATAAATTCTTGCAGCTTATAAATTCCTCTTCAGTTGTGTATATATGCTGTAGACTTATACCTGTCAAAGTGTATTTTTGTTTGTTTGGCCGTTGCATGCTAGAGGTAAATCCTAATAACAATTACGTTACAGGAAAGCTGAAAGTGGTGTTATATTTGTATTATGCATTTTTGAAGTAATGAACTTCTAGTTGCAATATTCAAGTTGTCAAGAATCATAATATTACTATTCTATAAATGTAATATTTTTTTTTCCGATTTTCATTGTGTTCAATTTTTACAGTTCTATGAATACCCTCACATTTGAAATAAACCCTGTACTTAAACTCCCTTAAAACATGCGAAAACTGAGAAGGTCATTTGAAAGTAACTACCTTCACCAGTACCTAATCAATAGTTTTTAAAATTTCTCTTTGCCATCAAGTTAATATCAAATGTAAACAAATGAAAATAATGGGAACCCATGCATATTGAGTCGTACTTTTGGAAATGCTTGCATAATTTCATAAAAATTAACAAAAGTTTCTTGTTCAATGTACCTTTGTGACACGGTGCTGTAGGAAACCACAGGGGAAACTAAGCTATGATATTATTTGGACAACAATACCATACCGGAGCGCCCCCTGCCGTACAAAGTTCTATAGTTTCAAACCACATAATGTACAATAATAGTACCTATATTATAATTTGATCAAGACGCAGGATGCAGGTAGCAACCACTTGGAAGCGAATTGATACTATGCTTGCCCTCAAAACCTTGGTTAAGTGGACTTGCAACCTTTAAACTATAAAGTGTGTTAGTTTTTAACTCTTATCTGAAGCCTAAGGAGAGTGTGTGATTTGTTGTTCATTTCAAGAGAGATGGCCACTTTTTTAGGACTCTCTATTGGGTATATTTTATGTACTGACATAGATATTTGACCGATGCGCAAAATGTTAAGTAGGAGATGGTGCCCCAGAAAACTAATAGTATCTTTTTTCTTATTATTATGCCTATAATTTTCCTCCTATTGCCTAACCTCTAATTTGCCACTTAATTTTGTGGAGTTGCAAAATAAGGCGCCTGAAGGTATTGAAATGAAATGTGACGTGATGTTATTGCATTATTACTTTGTCTCAAAAGCAGCTACACTAGCAAATACTACAATGTCTGATTATTGAATTGAATTTTTGTGCACAAAAGTGTTTAACTCCCGCCTCTTGGCCTCCATTTTCATTTCATTGGCAACACCAATTGTGTCAATATTTTCGAGAAAATTGCTTTAGAATATTGTGTCACGAAAGCTGTTGGCCACAACTCGTATAGGAAACCTGTGATTCTACAAAATAGCGCAATCATATATGCAGGCACATAAGAGAACTACTTTATGGTACATAGTGTTCACAAGGATATCCGTAAATGGAGATAGATGCAGTATAGACTTGTTATTATCCCAGTCGAATTTGGTTCTATTTGTACTGGGATAATCGCAATTACTCTGTGATAAGAAAAATAAAGTGGTGATCATACAAATAGGACACTTTTTTTGCTAAGAACCTTGATAAGCATTAAATGGTTTTGACTTGCAGCTATTGAACTATATTCGTGATATTCAAAGTCTATATGCAAATAAAACAAATCAAAAATTGTGTTTGAGATTAAATCTTATGCGTTTAATATTTAAATTTTGCCACTTTCTCAAACTGTCCTATATTTATATGACCACCAATGCATGATAGCTAAACTACTTTTAATAAATATTTGCCTGTAATAATTTATAGTGTGCAGTTTATTTACTGTCCTATGTCTTGTATTCGTTACAGACGTGAATTTCATATTGCAGGGATTTTGGTGCTGGAATTTGTATTGAGTTTTACATTTTCTGCTTATTTTTATTTTATGCAATGCTGTGGTTTCCCTGTTCTTGTGTGGGTGCAGTTCAAATATTTGTATATAGCACCTGAAAGCCACATGAAAGCGTTGTATGTGACTGAATTTCTATTTAGTGGAATGACGACATACTCTATTTATGTTTTTTTTGGATTTATAATGTCTTATTTGTACAAATGTACTCGTGAATCATAAAGTAAAGTGACATTGATTTTAATTTGCTCTAATAATAGTAATATTATTGGGAAAAAATTGTTAAAACATGGGTGCCATTTTGGATTTTTATGAATATACGTTGACATTTGAGGCATGGTATTGATCCTATAAACTTCGGTTTAACTGTTTGGTCTGCAGTGATACAATATGAAAATATCAGTCTAATGATTAAATCAACAAGTAATTGGAAAGTTAAGACTACAATTCAGAGTTTGACCTTTCGCAATAGAGTGATAATCTTGTTTTATCCGTGTTTGCAATACAATTCTAGCACACAAAAGTCGCAAGGTAAATTATTCATGTAGGTTAACCTATCGATATGACATCTTGGAGAGTGAAATGCTATTGTCCTCTTGATTTATTCAAATATATTTGTTGCGATTCGGAGCTATTAAAACTTTTCAGCAAACACACTGAGAAATATATTAATTATCTGTAATTATCGGCCAATTAAATTATACTGCCAATTCATTAATAAATCTCATAAAAAATTTCATATTGACGAGATTAGAATCAGGGTTTTGTTATTTATTTTATAGGCATATACAGTATACTCCTTTACAGTCTCCGTTTCTCATTATGGGATGTTCATATGAGTGAAATTATAAATGGGGCAGATTTAGCACAATTCTCTTATGCAAAGTTTACATAACTTGATCATTTACCAACTGATAATTGAAGACTTTATTTTTATAGCTAAATCTTTAAAAATTAAACCACGCAAGATACAAGAAAACACTACAGAGACAAAGTTATTCAGAACTGTATTTCAGATGGAAGGATGAAATTTGACTTCAAAAATAAGACCTCATTTATCCATAATTAATGGGATTCAGGTTTCTGAATTTTTCCAGGAACCCTGATTTTTGTTGATTAATGAGGTCCTATTTTTAAAATCGGATATCATCCTTCATTCTGAAATGATATGAACAACTTTGTCTCTATGATGTTTTCTTGTCTCTTGAGCGGTTTAATTTTGAAAGTTTAACCGTGCGTAAAAAGAAATTTTGATTATTTTAAAAATTGATCAAAATTTAAATGCATCATGAAAAACTAAAGATCAAAGTGCTCTAGTTAGCTTGGCTTATCTAGGCTTATCATATTTATGACAGCGTCTTGAAGACATAGGAGTACAACCCGACATCTTCAGTATACAATCACCACACAAATCAAGCAAAACGGAAAGTTTTAAATGCGCGTTGTATGGCCTTAAAGATGTGTTTATGCATACATGATATTGCTTGATAGTTTTGAATAATTCATGTGATTTCGAAGAGACTTAAATTTTTAATAGCAACCACGTTTGGAGGGTTGAGGCTAATCTTGTCAAAAGAATATTGAACTGAATGGTTATTTACAATGATGATTTGATGACGACAAAGATGATGATGGCTTGGCAGGAACATGAAAATCTTGCACGGTGTCATCATGCATCTGCCAGGAAGAGTCGCACACAAATCGGGGACGAGTTTTATTTACAACTTCCTGCACAGCAATTCTTATTATTGTTGAAGGCCTATTTGCGTGCAATTATCAAGCACATACAGAACTGAAAATTGCCAATTGAATAATGGCTAGCTTGTCCAAATGCCATGTAACAAGGAAACAGCAACCATTCAACTGTGCGAAGCAATTCAGTCAGCACAATCAGAGAAAATTAATTCCGAGATAATGAAATCTTTCAGGTAGTTGTGACTGGGCAATCAACTGTTGGCCCGTTTTTTGTACCACGCATTTTCGATTTTAAAAAATTTACTTATATGTACGTTGATTTTTTTTTGATGGAGGAATATACAATAGTTAGGTTAAACCAAGTAATGAAAATATGCGATGCATGACTGTATCCCTAGCTTTTTGATTCTATGACAAGTATAAATTTTTGTGGCAACCTTCTAAAGAGAGTGCAAATTCCAAATTTAATACTGTGACTAGGTTTTTTTATATTTTACCATTTTATATAAAAATTTCCTTACATTCCCAGCTTTTGACAACATTTTGTTACTGAGAAAGATTGCCATAACTATGCAATCAAAACCTGTAAAATTAAGGGGAGGAAACAGGTTTTGCCCTAATCTGAATGCAATGTGTTATTATACTTCTATGTCTATGTTCAAGACAATTTGACATGCCAGAATGCTCGTAGATATGCGGTGGAGATAGGCCTATTTTATGTTTTTTGGCATTGTCAGCATTTATTGCACACTTGCGTGTCTCTCCTATTGCTGTTTTATTTGATCACCTGTACCCCGGTTATCCAGTAATCAAATAATCTTGGAACCATAAACTATAATTGAATTATTAAATTACGTACGTCTTATAAAAATATTTACATTAAGCAATTCAAAAAGCCCTACTTAAGAATAAAAACCAATTGTATTTCTAACCACATTTGAACACAAGCTGTTTATGCTGAAGATCTGTTTGGATTATATATGGCTCATGTAGATTAGACAACTTGAATGCCTTTATATTTGTTGCAGATGTTTCATTGATTGTTACTGAGAAATTTGTCAAGAGAAAAATGTGGAAGAAGGGGTTGCCACTGTGCTGTGGTTTAATCGAGACTTTGATTTGGATTGGATTTAATGGTACAACGTCTAAAATGATGGCGATTAGAAGACGTTGCGTAGATATATGGGAATGTTGTTGATCCATCGAGTAGCAAATTCTCATCCAAGGTTCTCCTATCGTTTCACTGTGGTCTTCTGCAGATGCAATCACGTGTTTGTGTTACTATGGACAAAGATTGGAAGCTATTACAGAATAGATTGGCAATTGTCTTGTCAAACCTTGCAAACGTCTTCCTGTTTTTCTTCGTTTTTTATTGTTCTAAATGTCACTGTAAATTGCACTATGGGTCAAAAGGGTTTCGTTACGACTAATGACAAGTATTTGTTTTTTATTTTATTTTTTGTAGACTGGCTGCCTTAAGACATTGACTCTATCCATTCCAAGTGAGAGTGCAGCTTGTGCTACATTGTAGGCCTATCTATAAACATCAAATATTTGCCTTTGGAATCACAACTTAACGGCCACGTGTTTATGTATTGTAGTAAAAAAAAAGAAGACACCTCGTAATTCGTCTCTGATCCTGTTACATAAATAATATGTTACCATTTATATTTTAAGACCTCTGTAATAATAGCAAATGGTACGAGTGACGAATTAAGTCTGTTTACTTACGAATTGGGAAATACAATTACTTGCAGTTATTGCTTAATATGCGAAATGCTTTAAAAATACACAGTTTTCAAGGTTGGATGAAACAAACTGGTTTTTCTACCCACTGTTTGGTATAAAGGTGTAGTAGGGATCATATTTGACATTATCTAAGTTTTCCCATTGTCTAAATATTATTCAGTTCCCACGCGAAATAATCAATTATGTTTCACAGTTTTCCTTTACAAAGAAAATGGGCTTGGCGAAGCAGATGTAAAAATATAAGACTCATTTTATAGACTAATTAGTTAGCTCCTGTAAAAAAAAAACTAACAATTTATTGCACAGAATATGATAATTTTAATCTGCTATCATTTTATATTTACGGTTTTGGTCATGTTTATTACCTGTTTATAAATGAATTTAATTACTCCAGTCATGTTTTACTTATGTCTTTATTATTTTAGAAGTATATGTTACAACTTTGATTGATAATTGATGTCCAGCCTCTACATTGTTAGATGCTTCATCATTTGTCCCTTTCTCATTCTTTTCTTTTTACCGGCCGGAACGTACAAAATTACGAATTCATGTATCATAGTATAGCTGTCTTATTTTTGAATCATGAGTTTGACCTTGTTGAAGAACAATTTTTTCCTATTTTTGCCATAGCAAAACAAATTGCGACCAATTATAATTATTTGTTCAGATGTAAATCTTGTAACTGCTCGTTACTTTTCATGAAACGTGCTGTTCAGCAGTTAAAAGACAGCCTGTATATTTTGCAACGCTTATGCAAGTGATAAGTTTAAATCGCTTTATTGCGATTATTACCTATGGGAAACTAGGTCATTAGGACTTTTAATGCTTTAAAGCAAACTAATAGAACGAATGCGATTCTGCTTTTTCAAATTTTTGATCACAAAATGTTTAACTTGTATCAAGATCAGATTGGACAAAGTCGACCTTTACTATTATAAAGTTTCACTAATTTTCGTTTCCAACCTGCAGCATGACCGAGTTTGCTTTGTGGGTGCGCCATAGTTTTGAATCTTTCAAATGCGGCCACCATTTTGTGTCGATTCCACGAACCCAAGTTCAACTCTGCAATCGTTATCGCCCAGCAATCGAAGGAAGCCAGATTACAACCGTTCCGGATATCAGCAAGCAATGTCACCGGAAGGTAAGGCAGTTAGGCGACAAGAAATCGCGATTCAAATCGTCGGATTCCTGTCCAACATGCAATTTTTTAAGTTAAGCCTAACGGTGGTTGTGCAATACCGCATAAAGCAAATATTTTTGTCGACAAGTTTCAGGCTTTATTGCCGCGGTTTGGTATACATTTACAGAAGTCCTATCCCGGTTCTCGCACTGGTTTTTACAATGGTAAAAAACACAAAACGCTGACTTTCTAACAACTTTCACGAGCAGAAAAAACTCCATGAAAACGTCCAATTTTTCAGTCCAAAATATCTTAAAACGCGTGGTTTTTACAAGAATTGTTTGGCACCACGACAGACATCTGCAAATTACGAAGTTTCCCCGCCCAAGTTAAGAAAAGTTACACGAAAACACTTGCTAACAAACAAACCCAGTGAACTTTCTTCGAGCGATAAAACGTGGTTGGCCTAATATTTCGTAAAATAATATATACAGGAAACCTTGTTCATCCACACCTATGCAGGCCAACAACAGTCAATTAAACTATGTATACGTAACATATGCGTATGTATCATTACGCCTTCAAAGAGAGCGACTTGCAATGGTCCTCAGGCTTATGTGGAGTCCATGAAAAGTGGGTTAAAACGATTCGCTAAATTAGAAGCATAAAAACGAACGCCTTTTTTGGGCAAGTAAAACATCTTTCGTCGTCTTAGCCTGGAAACCCCTTTCGTGAAAAACATCGCTAACGTCAACCAGATTAAATAAAAACAAACAGAACAGTGTAGTTTCATTAGTTGGTCATTGAAGGACGAAGTCGTCTACGTTCATATGGCTGTGGTACGGTCTTCAACTATTTCTTTTGAGCCTTTGTCATTACGGTATTTTTGGAGAAGAGCAGGTTCGTGGTCTTCTTCTGGAGGTGACGGAGAAACGTAGACATAATTATACAGGATTCCTGCTGCTATTCCACCCAAACATGGTCCAAGCCAGTAAACCTGGAAACGAATTTAAGCCATTAGAAAATGCAATAACAACTCGTGTTTCTGGATGCAGAAATTGCATTCCGCTGGTAGTTGTAAAAACACACAGCATTTTGCAGAAACGCCAGTTTGTCTCATTTTAGTCGAATGTTGCATGAAATCCTCATTGGCTAGAGCATTCATTCGGGGATGGGCATACGTATAACCCCTCCCAATTTGAAAGTCTTAAAACATTCAACGCAAGGTTAGTGAAGTGAAATAGGGGGTGTTAATGTTAAGCAAATTTGTAGTTTCAATTGACACTGAAGTTGTATGCTATTTGATAGGGTCATTATAGATCTACTCCAGCAATTGAGGAATTATACGGAGACAAAAAACTTGTTAAGTGCAAGTTCAAATTGAAACCATTTGTTGTCAGTAGGTCAATTGAAAGTGAAGTTGGCAAATGTTTTCAAGTGGATGGGGGAAGGAGGAGGAACACCTGCACTTTGTAGAATTTTAAATGATGAGAACAATTTGTAAGGTGCAGCGAACCGTGCAATTAAACTGCGCCGATTTTACACGGAAAGGGGAGAAGTTTTCACCACGTGTCAAGTGTCAGCGAAAACAATTGGATGAAAAAAAAAGGAAGGCAAGGACGAAGGGTGAATGATCCAAAAAAAACCTCATCAGGCAACAAAGCAGTTGCGCAATCATGACATGCTGCATTTCAATTGAAAGATACTCACCCAGTGATTTTCCCACTTGCCGGAGATAACAGCTGGTCCAAAGACACGAGCAGAGTTCATACTGGAGCCTGTGTATTTGATCTGCAATTAAGAAAAGTTG
>WWPM01024581.1:0-26175 GCA_023279145.1 Glomeris maerens | reverse complement strand
AAAAAAAATGATTTCCGTTATCCTGTTTATAGAAAGTGTACAATTGTCGTTCACATGGTCTGAAATTTGACTATCCGTCTAGAACATAACCGGGTTTCTATACTGGGTTTCACGAGTTTTAATTTCAAACTAAAAATAATAAGTGTTGCGAATCCCAGCAAATGCTATGGTATACATACATATTTAGGGGGTATTGGGTTGAACAATGACTGCCATGCTCCCAGTGAAGTACATATACATGAAATCAGCTTGGTTCCAAATAGAGAGATTGAGTTTTTTCTTAAGTTTTCACTGCAGCTATCTGGAAAATATAATATGAAACAAACGATCTAGTTTGAAAGATGGATTTTGTTATGAGTATTTTCCTGGTAAATTAGTCTTTTGTGCTTGGCCTATCGTCGTTTCTGCAGCATAATACGTAATCAGTGCCATGGAGCAGTTGCTTCTTTCAAGGATATGATTGAATGGCTAAGCTGTTTCCTGGCAGCAGTGTTTATTTTTAGGTGTTTGTAAATGAATTGAAAAAATGGGCAAATTTCTGCGGCTAAAATTAGAAGTTGCAAGTCGTCACGCAGCAGAGGGAAGTTTAGGTTTGTAAAACAAAATGAATCATGGCCGTACTACTTTATTATATGAAATGCAGCAGAAAGTATAGTATGGTGTTGCATATAGTATTAGATTTTGATGCGATGCTATGGTGATAGTAACTAATTTGTCGGCTTTGTCCTAATTAAAATTATTTGTAATATTGAGAATTGTAAAATCGCCAGTTTTGACAACGTTTGATAACATAACTTTGATATTCCCCAGCATTGAATGTGACTTGACAAAATTGGTTAACAACCCTGAAAATTCTTTACAGATACAAAATGAGTTGATGAAATAAATTGTCAACGTCCGGAAAAATGCAAAAAAGTTAGTTTTGGACCTAAATCTGAATTATTAAACGTAATGTGATAATTCATATGTTGGACTTCCTATTTGATAAACTTTAGTTTACAAAATTTAACTCGCTGACCATAACATAAATGTTCTCCAATGTCAGTTGATCTTTAAATCGAGAATTGGAAGATATGTCACCGTAAACTAGAAATGTTTGATTTTTTTTTTTAAAACCGGCTTCACATCAAAACGGTTTTTTTCTCAGAATTAATTGAAAGCAAAGCTGAAATGTCGACGTATGCTCAAATTTGACATTAGCACATTTCTCAAGAAAACTAATTAAATTAACGGGCAGATTTCTTTGGTTGTTGGAGCCATCTAAACGTTCACTTCATGCTGGAAAACTAATACGGTGTCTATTACTTCCTCCATCTAAGTGAACATGCAATATGCATTTCACCTGACATCCCTCACTTTTGCATGGAACTGGAAAACAACAATTCGCCATCAGACAAAAATAGCATTTTGCGAGTGCAGGCCCATGCATCTCAAAAAGTAAGGTTTTTTTTAAGCAAATACCGTCGTATCTTATTGCCATATTCTTAAATTATGTCGGTTCTCTTATAAGTGCCATGGATAGAGTAAGCTCGTAAAAGTGCTAAATTATTTATATTTAAATCTCCTTAAATGGCAGCTCATGCGCACAGAATATCCAATGTGCTCGTCGTCAGTGTCATTTTGAAATTATAGTTGCCATATTGAAGTGAACCAAAACAGAAGTATCCAGCGGATTTGGAAATGTCAGATACTTTGCGAAAAACAAAAAACTGTTCATTATTATCGCAATGAAAATGTCAAGAATCGATTATACGGGTGGGTAATATGAAGAAACGCCTCTGGTTTGTTTATTCTGAATGGCAGCTCTATAAATGGAAAGAGCAAACTGGCAAGGCAAGCAATTCCTTCAGCAGATTATACAATTCTTAATTCAGTCAAGCTCAGAAAGACGCCACTTGTACTGATTAAGCTGTAAAATGACATTTTCTCGTTCAAATTTGGAACTGAAGAGCTGATTTCATGTGTGGAGAGGGACCTTTTGGCTAATAATATTGCCGAAAACGTTCACATGGTTTTAAGAGGGATGATGTCGAGCGGATTGGATGTTATACTGACTAACTTCCATTTTATTTCCATTGCTCTAGTCAATGTCTTACGTAAAGACGAACTGCAAATTAGGCCTCGTTTTTTACTGCGATAAGAGTGGCAAAACTGTTGGCTTTAAACCGTATTTATAGAGCCTACTTGACAAATTTTTGAGTTCTAATTTGGTTTTGTGTAGTCTTTCAATAAGAATAACCCAGACAGAATCTTGAGATCATTTGAAACAAGTTCCCGATTTTTAAAGATATAATTTGGAAATGACATAATGAAAGGGCAGGATTTGAAAACAATGTGCTTGTATTGTATAAGTTATTAGCTCGTAGATAAATAAACATCATTTATTTATTTTTGAATGCAATTAGTATTTCCATTATAATGGATTTTGGTCAAAGAAAACAATGTAAGTTAGTCCACATCCGATCCATGCTCACAAATCATTGACCCAGATATCAATAGGGAGAAGCCCATATTTACGACTCCTTTGCTAACATGTCTGCAGTGTGAAATGTGAACCCAATGTCGGAAACTGTCGCAAAAGATACTATAAAAAGTACAGAACATTGAAATTAATTCCTGAGCAATAATAGCCCTATGCGGTTTTGGTCGTAGTTACGTAGTAGAGCTTCTTGAAATGGGGGAGCTTTTGATGCGGGCTTCTCCTTATGGCTTGAACTGAAAATAAGTGTGGGGAAATGCAAAAGGCGCCATGCTCTGGTCCTTAACCAAAGACATGCCGGGCGTCTCGAAAATCACACTTGACCGATCGGATTTTGTGTCTCTCTTTTTTTGCCCCCAACCACCTTTTTGTGTTGCCCTGAACGTGGCATGGCGGCTGTTGCTCTTGCCATTTCCTCCCCCTGGAGCAGGCCTGTCGAAAGGCGTGGGATTCATCCGTTTCGACCAACGTGTGGAGGCGGAAAGGGCCATCCAGAAACTTCACGGCACGATCCCAGATGGCGCCACTGAGCCAATAACCGTCAAGTTTGCCAACAATCCTTCGAACAACGCAAAGGCGATCGCGCCATTGGCCGCTTACTTATCGCCCCAACGGCGCTTCGGGGGCCCTATTCACCACCCAACGGGCCGCTTCAGGTATATCCCCCTCTCTCCCCTGTCCAGGTATCTATTCCCTTTTTCTACCTCATTCTATCTATTCGTCCTGCGTTTGTCTCCATTCAGTTCTCTGGGTTTTCATATTCTTATTATATCTTTGTATAGTTTTTTGCGCATCTCTGAACACCAATGTGAGAAACGCAATTGAGAAGAAGAAAACAAAATGGCGTTCAGTTTTGTCGCACATCACCCAATTTCTTAATATGATTGATTGATTCCATTGGTGCCTTTTTGTGACCTTAAGTATCATTTGTGTTTGAAAGATTAAAAATCCACAGCTAATTTAATCACAAAATATTATGTAGGTCAATCGATAGTTGAAAAAAAAGGGTTAACGAACTCGATATTTTATTATATGGTTTCCAATTTTTTTTTGGTAGCTAAAGGAGTATATTATGGAATAATTCCATTTATTTATTCCGATAATAATTGCCCATGTCCTATTTTTAGTCTTGCAGCAAGGTTACTCTGCATACCATGTCCTATATGACCCTATTTGTAATTTTGCATTGTCCATTTATTATAGGCATAAATTGTAATGTATGCAATATAAAACGTTGAGTAATTGTTCTGTGACAGGATCAAACTAGTGGAAAATATTGAAATAATTTCAGTTACATAATTGGCACCATATGAGATTTTCTTTTAATTATGAAATGGACAGATAAAATGAAGCAGTATCAGATTCAATTGAAAATAAGTGGGAAGTAACTTTATATTGGGCTATTAAGAAATTAATTGAAAAAGACATTTAAATGGGTATAAATTGTTGACTGGCTGCGCATGTTTTGCATTAAAAAAGATGATTAAAATTCGCTTTTATCTTAGTGCTACAATATTCTCATTGAGTGCAGCAATCCCTCTATTAGCAATCAGTATCTCTTTCTGGAGCTTTTACACTCTTGTGATAAATATAAAACGTGCTACAATTTTCTATTTCTATACATTTCAAATTTGTAAATATCTATTGGAATTGGATAAATATCTCCTTCTTTTGAAGAAGCTGTTGTGTAGAGATGGTGCCATCAATAAGCTCGTGTGTGCCATGCGCAAGCTGACTGATCCGTTTGCAAATCTAAACTGATGTCACTGACAGCATTCATGGGTGTTGTTTCCATTACATAGTATTGACCCTTAAGACTTTATCTGTAGTTTGTCTTGTATTAGTTTTTCGTCTGACATCAACATGAGGTATATTCACACATCATGTAACTCTTAAGGAGTGCAATTTTGTGACCAATTGCTGTCAAAAGATGTTGAATGAATTTTCTTTCACAAAATGCAGTATTTTGTGTGTACAATGCATGGGATCAATCTATAAAACATATTTTGCATCGTATTCCGTAGTACATCAGTGACATTATCAAAATGCTTCTTCGTAGTATATTTAGCCTGTATTGGTGGCACTGTCTCTCCAAACGGCATCATGTTTATTCCTGTTATGCAATATAGCATTTTTTAAAAAAATACCAGAAGCTTTGTTATATCAAATATGAATTTATGAAAAAGGGCATATCAAACAATCAAATGTTCATTACCTTCGTTTACAATTATCATTGCTGCACAATATCTGTGCTTGACATGACTTTCAACTTGTTTTCATAGATCATTTTGTCAATATAAATTTCAAAACTAAAAACAAGGGGCTCAGGGACTCTAAAACAGCTCTGTACGGAGTGGGCAATGAAAGAAAAACCAACACCAGGGGCTCACTAATCATATACTCTAATATCTACTTCTACTGATGTGCTGGTTTTCCAGTTTGCCTTCTTATTGCTGCACCCACAGCAGTAAACTAAATCCTTTTATCACGAAGTGGGCGTGATATCCATTGCAACTTACAGTTGTGACGTCAGCCATGAATATATAATTAACGTAATATACGATACCAATCATTACCCCGGATGTCATACTCCCAAACTTGGTTTCTGATGTTCAGTGATATCACGTTGATGTTTTCAACCGCAGCAAACCATTAAATTTGTATTCCAAATTGTAACTTGGTGTTGGTTTAGTTCTTGTATAGGGGGATTGCTGTGTCTTGTATAAGTACTAGCCTTGGGTAGATAAAAATGGCTGAATTGGATAGCCGACATAATTGAACGTTGCAACCTTCATTAATCTAATTTGTATGAAAGAGGGATAATCTCACAATTTATTAGCTTGCCAGCAGTAATGCCATGGTATAGTACTTACTGTATAATTTAAGCAGCTAAGTTTGTTTTGCATACAATGCACTTAATGGGTAGATATGTTTGCTGAAATTGCAATACTATTTGGTTATATTACATCAAATTGGAGATGTTAACAATGCCGGTTGTCTGTTACGTGACCATTGGCAAGACACAAAAAAAATCCCAGTTATCTAATTATGATTATATTTTTTTATTATTATTATTCTCGTTATTATTCTCATATAATTATATTATATCTTCGTACAAAAATATTGGTTTCGGCTTAGTGATAGTTAATCTTCTCTGATATAAAGAGAGAAGCTTGAACGGAAAGTGGACCATCTTGCAAGAAATGGATCGGGAGCTTTCTTCGCTGATAATAGGTAGCCGAGTTAATCGTAATCAATCGCTTTATTGTCTCTTTAATTTAACAATACTGATGCTAACGGGTGTTATACATTATAACTAATATTCCAATGCATGTCTCCTTACCCAACATGGTGCGTGTCTCTCTTTTTTTCTGCATCTATATTTCTTAATTTGGCTCGCAGCAGCGCATCTCCCAACCAGTTGTACAGTATAGTGCCATTCTAAAGAATTTGATGACGTCACTAGCACCGAATTCGTGGCGGCCATTTTCTTGATTAGGATCTTGTGACCAAAGTACTTATCGGTGTATAGTGGTGAAGTTGGTCTTTATAACCGATTTGCTAGGACTGTTCACATATGAAATAACATCAAAGCTTCTTTTAAATACCGAACTTGCATGACAATTTGTTTTAGCTGGATATTACGGAGATAAAGAAAGACGTAACGTGGCTAAATTTAATGACGTTTCATCCTAAAGTGCCAAGGCACTGCTGTCACTATAGTGCTACCAAAATCAGAAGAGACTAGTGCCCCGCCCCGCCCCGCCCACAATGCAGACTGGCCAATATAACCGATGCAAGCGTGGTGTACGCCAATTGGCCAGTCTTTCATTGTGGGCGGGATTTTGTTCTCTGAATGAGTCTCGCAATTCTGAATCATGTGGCTTTGTTCGGGTGGAAAATATATTCATGAAACGTCGTCATCATCGGGTGTCAAAACCGTTTTAAGAAAACCAATCATGGCATAGTAGTGAGATTTGAGCTTGAGTTTCAGCGACAGAATTTATGAACTTCGCCATCTTGTCCCAAAAAAAAACCCTTCTATCATGACATTTTCTGATTACCTGATCACCACACCATTACACTGTGTAAACAGTCCCAACCAATGAGATCGTTAGGATCAACTTCACTGCTATATCGATAAGGTATAGGTGAAGAACTTGGCCGTGAAAATTGGCGGTAGCCTTTAGGGTTTGGGCATGCGCAGTGGGGGATATTAATAATTGCGCATATGTTGTTGAGATTTTGACTTTCTTGTAACACGTACAACTCCTTGCTCCACATGGTAGGGTAAAAGTTGAACGGTCAGAACACGTGCCACTCAATGTATAACTGAGTTTCATGGGTGAATTCGATTGGACAAGGGGAGTGATTTTTTGAAAGTCTAAGTATTTTTATAGTGGTAGATTGGAAGCGGCGGAAATGGGATCGACCAAATTGCGGTTCGTGAGACGATCGATCGATTCAATTGATCGTTCGAACACAGCCGGAAATTACGTTGGCATCGCTCGGAGCAAATTTTTTCTCTTTTTTTTTACCCCCCTTCCCCATTTCAAGTGCCATCTTTTATTGTGCCAAGTGTAACAATGCTTTTCAACCGCCTTCACACGAAATGGCAACAATTTTTCCTCAGTTGCATGTGATTTTTCTGTCTTCGCTATCGTTTTGCGTCTCGGCTTCGGCTGCGGCAGCCAATCAGAATCTGACGAAAACTAACGCTGTTGTTTCTTGCAAGATGCACTGAATATTTACTAACAACTAATATAAGAACAAAACTCACCTGTGTGCAACCGGCGGCAAGTCAAAATTCTAAAAGTCTAGAAATGACGCGAGCGGATAAATTATTAACAGTCGGGGGAGAGATTTCACTTCACAGGGAACTGAGAAAAGTTTAAAGTTAAGAAATTTCTCATGAAACTAAAATGTGGACGAATATATAGAATCCTGTGGAAGCCTCTTGAAGCACCCTTTTTCACAAACTAATCTATTTTTCCATATATAGTTTTAAGTATATTTGTTTGGTGGTCACTGCTTGCTTTTTCTGTTTGTTTGTTTAGTTTGTTTGTTTGTTTGTTGGTTTGTTTGTCCATGTTTATTCGACATTCACCATTCGTGATGAAATGCTGTTTCGTTCGTGAAGTGCAATAAGTATTTATCGGTAATGTATAGTATATTGCCTTCAGTGTGCACCATGCCAGGTTGCTCTTCTTAAGATGTTGAGGCAAGAATGGCGAATCTTGAACGTGGTCCGGAGTGAATTCCTGAAAAAGGCTCAATAGTACAATAAAAAAATATTAGTAACTCTAATAAAAGTCGTTGAGTAATGTCTCATTTGGACAATGAGGAAAATTTGTGAATTTCAGTTACGTTTAATAATATATTTAACACTTACAGTACTTTATTGAATTCAAATGTATAAATTTGAAATCAATAAATGTAGCCGCAATGTCGGACTATCCTAGAGTCCTTCCTATCTTTTACAGATTACATTTCCTTATACATATATTTGATACAATTTTGAATTGACTGCCTGTAACAGGAAATTGAAGGAAGTACTCTTTAGAATTTGTGCTTTACAAGGAAGCATAGGATTGCACAAATTTCATGTCACTCACCCACCATAGTACCAAATTGTAACAACTCATGGACAGAAAGAAGTATGGAACATGAAATAAAAAAAAAGCAGATTCAATTTAGATGAAATTGTTGATAAAAAGTTAAAGATAGATAAATTGAGCTGGATCTCGCCACCTTGCCTCGTTGTTTTAAGAGACCTCTGCTGTGTATGTTGACGTTGTACACTTCAAAATGAAGTGCAAACATCTACACCTGCACCAGTGAAAGATGAACCATGGGAGGGGCTAAAAATGACCCAATCAGCAAAGCTGCTTATGCATTAGTTTAGCCAGGTGCTTTCCTCTTTGAAAAACAAGATGGCGGCCTATCATGCATCTTCCTGCGAGTCCACACGCCGTGGTCCAGGAAAGAGGAAACGCATATGCGCGATTGCATTCGATTGGTTTGCCCAGTTAAAAGGGCGGGGCAAAGATCTGAAATACCACGCCTGTGGTTCTACTCTGGCTGGTGTAGGTATAACCGTTGCGCTGCGTAACTTACTAACACGAATAACTCTCGCTATGGTGGTTTTTCTTGAAAAATCCGGGTTGAAGTGTGCTTGCAAATGGCGAATGTCTAGCGAATTATGACAAGGCAAAACAAGCAATGACTACAAATGCAGGTACTCTCCGATGGCTGGGGACTTGCTGGCCAACTCGCTGATGGCCGGCAATGCTGTCAACGGATCCGGTTGGTGCATCTTCGTGTACAACCTGGCTCCCGAGACCGAAGAGAACATCTTGTGGCAGCTCTTTGGGCCGTTTGGGGCTGTGCAAAACGTGAAAGTCATCCGGGACCTGCAAACGAATAAATGCAAGGGTTTCGGCTTTGTCACCATGACTAACTACGACGAGGCAGTTGTGGCCATCCAGTCGCTGAACGGCTATGCACTGGGTAACAGAGTCCTCCAAGTCTCTTTCAAGACCAACAATCGCAAGTCTTAGAAGAAGAAGAAGAAGAATAAAGAAAACGGAACGGAAATGAAAGGGATAGGGAAAGGAAAGAAAGACACTCATTGTACGCAAACACCGACAGTTTTAGGCAAGATGGCCGCTGGTGGTTCGAGTCTCTTTTCACGGTCCCCTCATGCTGCTTGCTCTATAACAAATCAAGATTTGAACTTATTAACAACAGAAGAGGGAACAGGAAAACAAGACAACTCATCACCAATGAATGTTTTTTGTCACAAAGAAGGCGATGGATTGATTTTCTTTTTTTTATTTAAACAAAAGAAAGTAATGTTTTTTAAGTATACTTGTGTGCGTGGAAGAGGAAGAGAAGGTAGGATCAAAGATGGAAGATCTGAAAGAAAGAGGATTTGGCGAAGATTTCAAAGCTAATGGGGCAAGTTTAACAGTCCTGCACATATGGGAAGAAGAAGAAGAAGAAGATGGGAGAGAAATGTGTGCGTCAATTTTCTTTTGCTAGTCAGGAGTTTGTGGAAGAAGGTTTTAAGAAGAATATGACTTTCGGAGATGAAGGCGACAATACGAGGGAGAAGTGGATGGATTTGCAGACAAGAGACATGGAAATGTGTTTGAAGGTAAACGACAGAAAAACGTGTTAAAGTGCAAACAACCCATTTGCTTTATGCTCCCTCGAAAATGTCCCTCTTTTTTAACCTTTTCAATCCTCACTCCAAAAAAAACACCATATATTTGAAATAAGACGGATTGACGAGGTCTTTTCCCGTCTTTGTCCGTCGAGAAGAAATCTTTTGATTTTCAGTTACATTTTGTTTCATTGATTTTAAAGGAAAAAAAAACACGATGACAATTGTCAAGTTTTATTTTTTAAAATAACAGCCAAGTTCAGGTATTTTTGAAGCTGTTCAAATATGTTTCAGTCTACATTTTTTTTTTACTCCGAATTTCGGGGGTTTTTTTTGTGTGTGTCGCCGTCATTTAACTTATTTTTTTGCTTATTCAACCAAAACAATCGAGGCAAGAATCGAAACAATAAAAACCAAGAAAAGAGGGAAGGAAATTGTATAAGAAAGGGAAAGCAATCTGTGCCGGAAAGAACAAAGAAATTACACGATTTGACGTAAAAGGCAGCTCTTTTTAAGGGAAAAAAAATAAGCTGAAATAGTGAACTGAAAACCATTCCCAACTCTTACAATTTGCTCTGTTGTCACTTATTTATTTCTTTGAAATATGCGATAAGTTTATATTTGTCAGGTACATGCTGCAAAATACCAGTGGGGTTGTACTCTGACCAGAAAAAAGAGAAACTGAATCGAGTTTGTGGTTTTGCAAACGAGGTTTCATTTTCGTATATATCTTCATTTAGATCATAATGTTGAGTTGCATTATTATTATATTATAAACTTTGCATTTTGTGTTTATAATTTGTCAGCACCACAATCTGGTGATATATAATTATGGTTTGTCGAGTTTGATTTCATTATTTTTCTTTCGTTCATTCATTCATTCATACTCAATATTTTAGTTTAGGATCTTGCATTTTGTTTTTGTTTATCGTTTTATTATTTCCTTCTGCTTATTTATTTTGTACGCTTTGGTTTGTTACTCCGCTTTTTTCTTTGCTCATTACGTTTCATTTATTTATGATTGCTTTTTGTTTTATTTGCACACTATTACGTGAGTAATTAAATGGTTTTTTCCCCGCCATGTCTTTGTTTTTTTGCCTTTTTTTTATTGTATCATTTGTTACATATTATTTCATTATTATTATCGTTACTTTCCTCCTTTCCTACCTCCTACTTGACGCTTTTCTTCCTGACTTTCTGTTTATTTTCAGTAATTTTGCGACATTTTTTTAAGTTTTTAACAAGTGAGCATTTTTGTACGGAGGAGGGAGTGGGGAAAAAAAAAATATCTACTCTATAATATTGTTAGAGTTGAGAGCAAAACCCAAGGCAACTTTGAAAAACAATGGTAACATGAAGATCCGGGTATATACAACACTAAATATGCATATATATTATACATGTATACACACAGGTTTGCAAGTTACTTCGACGGAAACATGAAAGTTAAAACAAATGCACGGAATTTAGAGTAATATCGAGCACACTTTTACGAAACTTCCATCGAGAAATTTTACAAAATAAAGAACTGAAACTCTATTTTTATAAAGGCGACGATAAATGAACAGATTCTACTCCACCAATTTTTCTGCATAATAGTCTCGCTACCATCGCACTGGAAAAGAAATTTATGAACATTCTGTAGTGTGAGCATGAAAACTTTTAATTGAAACTTGTGTAAAACACGAGCAAACTATTCTTCAAACGAGGACAATGCAATTCTACATTCAGCAGTGTTGCTTATTGGTGTTAACAACGTGCCATGCAAGTGGGAAACTGTAAATAAAACTTCCTCCAAAAATGTATTTTTATCTGGAAATCAGTCTGGTGTTATTGACAGACAACGACTTTTTTGGGGCAAGTTGATGTAGGGAAATTATAGCGCAAACACAGAACTCCCAAATTGAGAAAAGTTTCAGAACATTTCATGATACTGGATCAATGTAAAATGTTTTCTGGAAATGTTTACATGTAATAGATGAGGAAAAGTAACTCATGGAATTCTTGGGGGCCGTCCACAAATGATGTCACGCTAAATTTGACCTTTTTTACCACCCTCACGTCACGCATTGTCACACAACGTCTGACCCCCTAAAAATGATGTCACAATTGTTGGACCCTCCCCCCTATATCTACTAATAATTATCAATCTAATATTTATAATTATCTGCTGATTTTAAAGTAATTTATTTATTTATTTAGTGATATAAGAAATAACAATATACAAGTTGAGGTACTTATATTAATAATTATTTAAGTCCACGGAGAAGACAGCCAATGACATTTTGAATCAATTTCAACAATTTAATGTCAAAGCGCTGCTTTTACTGTATAAACTATTTGTGCACACAAAAGTGCAAAATGACTTGATAATTAAAAAGCATGATGTCACAATTATTCAGACCCCCTCCCCCTACCCCCTAGAAGCGTGACATCATTTGTGGATGGCCCCTTGGGAAATTTCTAGAATATGAAAAGTGTACTGGGAAAAAATCTTCACTTAGTCTTAGTAAAACGTGGGAATTTTGTAAAAATTCAAATTAATTTAAGTGAAACATACTGCCAAAATTCAATTGAAACATTAAAAGTAATTAAAGTAATGAATGTTGTTTTTATAATTATTGGCACTAATTCATACAGTGTGAATGCATTTCTTAGAATATTTTAGGTAATTAAATTTGCGATGTTGCAATGGAATTTCACGTGACTTTTCCGATTTGGGATTTGTAGAAATTTGTGTGCAATTACAAACACCGAATGTGGGGTAGATGCATTTTGTTCTTGCTTGATGATTTAGTGCAAAACCACATTTTATCGGATTTTAGCATATCGCAATTGACTGTTTTTCCTTTCTATTGCTATTCTATAATGCGGATGACGTCACCGCAAATGACATGAATAATAAGGGGGGGAGGGAAAAAAAGATGGTTCATGGGCAAGATTAGTTTTGCACTCCAATGATTTTTCGTGTGAAGATGCTGCCAACCAATGTTCTTCCACTTTGGTATACATAATTTGAAGAAAAAAAATATGAAATCAATATGATAATGTTGTATACTCGGCAGCGACGGCCAGAGCGAAAAAAAAAATGACGGCATACCTTAATTATAATTAGCCTCACACATGTACACATACCGAAATACACGAGACACACTAACTACTACTTGCAATTCAATATTATACACGAAGCAAATTTGAAATACGAATATTTAAGTAAAATTTATAGCGTAAAGATATGAAACGATGACGATGACCCAAGAGATTTTTTGACGTGTTTTGAGAAAGTTTGCCGTTATAGAAAAAAAACAAAACAACGGGGATAATAATAATAATTATTATATAAATAACATTGAAACAATTGAAAAAAAATCGGTCCAATTTCTTGATAAAATAGTAATAATTGAACGAAACGGTTGTACATAATGCAATAGTGCTGTAGTGGAGTTTTTGATACCAAAAAACATGCATACAAATAATGTGAAGAGCGTGTTTAACTAATTATAATTAAGTCGGCATTTCCGATGAGATTTTACATTCCACGTCAATTTACCATCTTTTATCATTTCAATAATTACGATAAAGCGAGAGAGAGAATTGAGTGCAATGTCGGTCCGCTTTTTATTTGTGTCCTAATTATGCAGGGAAATTGAAACAGATGAACAGTTGGCAAATCTTTGAAGGTGTTTGATCGATTGTCCAAGTCACATACATGATCTCAGTATAAGAAAAAAAAAACTTCTAGTCGAACTCTAAGTCACTCTTATATTCTGAATTATTATTAATATTATTCCTATATACTTATTATCATTATTATATACGTATATGCTTACTTAACATTTAATCTATGCGTTATTTGTCTTATTATATTCTGTGATTAGTTGAGTGCTCGAACATTATTTATATTATTCATTATCATTACTGTCAGTATTTTGTAATGGCGCTTTAATTACGCGCCTAGTCAATGATTTCCGCTTTAAGGAAATGCTCTCGAGACCGTGTATGTTTATTTATTTATTTATTTATTTACTTACTTAACTTAAACGGTGACGTACTTAATTAATGATCATTCCTTGCGATTAGCTCTTTAAAGGTGAACTGCCCACTGTGTTGAAGATGGACTGAAATTTGCAAAACTAACTGAATTAAATTCGATGTGACAATTTGTAAAATTGCAGAAAAATTATATTGTTGCTTAGAGTAGTTTGAATGTAATTCCCTCATACAAAGTAACATTATTAACCCTCCGTCGGTCGCAGCTAGCCTGAGAGGCCAGCGTCTCGGGGAGTTGCCCTTCCCAATACCTTCCTGACTCAAGGCGGTGCTTAATACCCCCACCTGAGAATTTTTTAAACTTTCACTGAAAACGTCTGGACCCTTCCCTGGCTCAGCAGGCCAACTGCGACTGATTGCGTTATGGCATTTCATTTATTTTTTCCCATGCTATTTGTATGAGGATTTTTCACGTTGCTCAAAAAATCTTTTTATGTAATAAATAAGCAAAGGTCCCGCATCAGATGAGATGTGTTCCATTTTTTTTGTTTATTTTGTAAACATTTTTCATCCAATTTTGAAAAAAAACTTTTGCAATTTCCCTTGTTTCAGTTTAAAGTTTATTCTGTTCATTAAACTTGTTCTTTTCCATTCAATTCAGTATTTTTCCATTCTTTAGACACTACTAAAGATTACTTTAATGTTGTCTTGAATTAAAATTGGTTAGGGAAATGGGGAGGCTAAAATATGTGCGCCTGGCCTCTCAGGCTGGTTGCGACCCTATACTTGTTCCACCAGGGGGTGCGACCGACGGAGGGTTAAAAAGGGGGGACAACATTACGAGGGCGCCGTGGTATAGTGGCCTAACTGATTAACAAATCCAATAGGAGTAAGCTCAGTATACCATGGCACCCTCGATTAGTTCACAGAAGACCAAAATACAAGTTTTGAGATTCTTATGACTATGTATTTTCAATAACACCGTTTCTATTAGTGTTGGAAATTTAAGACTATACCTTCAAAATGCGTGCCAGTTCCACCTTTAATTTTTTGGTATGTGTGTGGGCAAAGAAAACGACTTTCAGGTTGTTTTGTTTTGTTTACTATACGCGATGTTGTACTTTTTACGTCGACTCAAAACTGGTTGGAAAACGAACCAAAAAAAATCCTCGAAGCAAAAGATAAAGCCAAGGTAGTATATAGTATAGGTCTAAAATAAAATACAAAGTTGACAAAACGAGATTGATCCCTGATAAAAAGTGAACAAGTGTTGGCATTTTTACGCGCCAAATATAAAGAAGAAAAACCAAAAACAAGCTACAACAAACCACAATGGGTCTTTCCTCAAATGCCTGTTCGAAATGCAATAATCTAATGTTTTTTTCCGTTTTCGAGACGAGACTTTTTGCCAGGCAATTAATGAACACATTGGTTAGAATCGAACTGCATTATCCTGAATTATTAACTATATTTACCTTATACCGTTGAAATTGAAATCAATTGCCTGTTTGTTAGGCCAGCCGTTAATTCGTAATTATCGATCAGTTATTACATAGCTATACTTCTAATTAACTGAACACCGAGTAAAATTAGGTGCCACTGTTTCTTGCATTTTTCGCCATGTAAATTAGCTTAGGTGTTTTTTAATTATGGTTCTTCATTATATTATATAGGATATTGTATACAGTTCCACACTTGATTGACTTTTTTTTGTGTGCAAGTTTTAGACAAAGAAAAAAAAACCGACAAATCAGAGAGATCCCGTTTAAATAAAATAAAAAAAAGATCGACACATTCCACTGCTGTAAACGTATTTATATATAAATAAATGAATATATTATATTATATATATATATCGGAATACTATATATTTAAGCACGGAGCTCGATGAAAAAGGCGATTCGTTACTTAAGAAAAAGAATAAAATACTCGTTTGTAAGATGAAAAAACGAAGAAATCTCATTTTTGCCCCTCCCCCATGCCCTTATATAAATCAGAACTGCTTTAGCGGTCTCAGACTCTTTTACCAAAATTACCTCCTTAACCCAACCTCTTCCTTCCCCCCCTTAAAACCTCAATTTGTAATATCGTTGTTTGTCTCCATAGGGAGCACTGAAGATCGCTTATTTTAAGCCTTTTTTAACTTGATATATACAGTGAACTATGTATGCAAGTTTGTTGGCTTAAACTAAGCTTCTTGAGAAAGTCCTTTATTTATTCTATCTCTACACGCATTGCACCCGTCAAACGCAATTACGATATCTTATCGATACGTTCTCGTTAATTAAGCCAATCGATTGATTGATTATTATACTTGACAAATTATCTCTATCTCTATCTATCTCTCTCTCTAAAAAGAAAAAGAAAAACCAACATCTTTTAGTCATTCCTGAATTCCGTAAATTATTTACTAGTGATGTAGCTGTTTACTGCGATTTTTGCGTGTGTCGACGTTGTTTCTGTCTGCTTCTCTATATTATGATTATAATTATAAATCCGGTAGGAAAGAAAATAACTGAAACCGTGTGATGCATGTGCATGGGAAGAACAATTTCATTGCATTGAGCAAAACGCGGGTTTTATGTATGCAGGGTGTTTGCAATTTGGATGCAGTTGAATGTCAAGGAAAAGTTTTGGCCGGGCAACATGTATTTTCAAAGTTGGGAACTGCCGTTGATAAAAAGAGTTTTTCTGGATCCAAATATTCAGGAATTGATTTGTCATCGCATCTCATATACGAAGGCAACTTGTACCAGATTTAAATCTCAAAATCTTGATATGAATTCAGCTGATGTCCCATATCCAAAACAGCATTTATTTTACCAATTGCCAGATTGTGTTGCAATTTTCAAAAATGTTGATACAATATTGTTGCAATTGTAATTGCTTCATTGGCACTTGACAAAACGTCCGCAAAATGTTACACTGCATTCAATTGCATATGTGTAACACCCTGTATTCAATCACTTCTTATTTGGTAATATCGATTTACCTCGATCGACTTTGACCTCCGCTCGCTTGGGTCATGGTCAATATTTATTATTCCACTAGTTATTAATTATTAGTCCATTGATACTCGATGGTTTTTTGGTGTCCAATTTTCGCTCGCTCTTTCAATGTGACCAACTAATTAGTATACTTAACACGTACGCTGTTTAATTGACTTTGATTGCTTATTATTCTAGTCAATATGACGTGCAAGTTGTGCTTTTTTCACGTTTCAAATCGAGTTGAGTTGATGCACCAATTACTCCCACCACCCCTCCTATAAACAAGTTGCGTAATTGAATAAAAATAGCCAATGTCTCTCTCTCTTAAACTCTATCTCTCTCCTCGAGTTGTGGTTAATTAATTATCGTCCTATTAAAGACAACATTCTGGGTTTGAGACCGGCTCTCCTGATTCGCGGTGAGGTACTTACTTAATTGACATTTGATGATAATTATAAGTACTGTTAGATTGTTTGCTCCATTGAAAATGATTGGACTTAATGAAGCTGATTTTTGACGACATTAATAACTGTTGATGTTCACAACCTCTTGGCCGAAGCCGACATCCGACCCCGTGACCTTTGATCCACCCCCCACCCCCCTTCTCCCAAAACCGTAGTTTGGTTGTATTGCAGTATTTGTACTTTTTCATGTTGAACACTTAAATACAATAAAATTATTATGAAACCAGCGTTATTGGAGTTTTTTTTCTGGGGGGGGGTCTCGTTTCATTAAGTCGCAACTCTTAAGTTGAGTGATTCCATACTGGTTGACCGGAAGTGGTCGTTTGCTGGTCGATGCTGCTTCACATGTGCAATGTTGATGTCCTGTCCGCGGTTGTCATGGCAACAATTTGCGCCCAAACAACGGACAAACAGTAAATGATAGGTACTATTTGGGATGTCAATAAAATCCAAACCACACGAAGCAAAGAAAATGTTGATTTATTTTTCAAAACCACATATCATGCCGTTTTGAAATGTTATGTTTTAAAAATTAGTTTACTTAAATGATGCCCATTACTGTCGATACACTCTTGAAGGTTTGCGCGAAAGTGCACCATTGCTCTGCGGATCATCTCTTGCGGATATTACAGAGTTACCATTTCTTATAAACTCTTCTACTGCAAAAGCACGATGAGCTCCGGTCCAAGCCATGACAATAACTGAAAATGGCATCAACTTATCTACCTAAGGCGCTCTTGCGCACTGCTGTGCACCTTCCACAAATCGAGCAACAACTATTTGAAATCCTACCTATCATTTTGCTGCACCCTGTATTATTATTAAGTTTACAATGATGGCAATGGGGGCTCAACTCTTTGGTTGTACTTCATCATTCAACTGGTGTTTTTTGGAGTTTCTTTCTTTGCTCCCACTGTGTATATGTGCATTACAGTGCATTAAAATCTGTTTTCAGGTAAGCAGTCGTTGCTATTTACGACGAAACACAATTAAAATTAAAACTAAACTTTGTTGCTTTTGATATCACTGTATAGAATTACAAACTTTTAAGAATACAAATGGTCTGTAAAGTTTCAGCACAGGGCACATCAAGCTGCTGCCAATTCTACGATTCATTCGGCAGACTTGCAAATATATGCTTTATTCCATTTATATTCTTGTAAATAGTTAATTAATGAGGTACGTGTTCACTTGAAATGGTTTTCCACAATAAATCTGCTTACGTTTGTGGTTTGCTTTTTTGTAACTAATTTTTCACTTGCAGTATATTATAGGAAACTACTGTCCAGAGGTAATGCAATGGTAAATGTTTAATAATATGACCTAAATTATTGCGTAGTATTGGGACTGCATTGAACTTGAGATGGACCATGTATCTGCTCGAGAAAAGGGGGAAAGGGCAGTTGTGAATGGATAAACATTTTATGTGTACATGCTGTATTTAAAACATTTAACAAGGGAAACAGTTACACAGTAGGAGCAAAATAATCATTTATGTGTTTTTAATTATGCTTTATTTATGTTTTTAATTATTTTTTCAGTCCGGATTAGCGAGCTTTTACCGTATACGTATAACAAAACTTTAATATAAACACAATATTTCATCAACGCAATTATTTGTCAATTTTTATTATTTGCATATAGACTATGTATTTAAATATAGTTGCAATCCAGAAAACAATTAAAGTTTTCACGGTTCCTAGCCCAAAAATTGCGGAATATCGTTAAGTGTCCTATTTATACTGGATATGACCACCACTGTATATGTTGCAAGAAGGCCGACATAAAGAGGCAATCATCGATTATAGTAATTGTTATTTATGAATATCTCCTGAGATGGAGCAACATGCAGTGAGGGAGATGAAAGAAAAACCAACACCAGGGGGCCCAATAGTCGAATCGGTCGCACCTCCTCCATGCACCAACAATTAATGTTTTGCTAAATGAAATTGCAGTTTGTGTCTTATTAATCTGGCAGTTATATGCATTCCCTTAATCTTAAACGTTGAAACTCAAAAAGTTTATGGGAACGAGATATTTGATTCTTTCAAATATTCGAGAATCTGCAATAATTTTTTCGTATATATCCTTATTTCGCAATGTTTTTTTACAACCAGTGCATAAAAGTTGAAATCATAAGAATTCCGAAAGATATTATATCATCCCAAGGCATGCTATATGAAATATCAGGAGACACCGCACATGGGATATCCCATTTCAATTTACACTACGTCAAATTGACAGATTACCAATGCAAATGACTAAAGGGAACCATCAACTTTACATAAAAGGAGACCTGCCACATGACACAATGCAGATTCCTTGCGACATGAATGTATAATATCGATTGCTCGTCTCCTCATTTTGTGAAATATTTTTCAAGTGCCTTTTCTGAAAGCGGATATACTACCAACAAAAAAAGGGGACAAATGTGTGTGTGGGTGACGTCACAGGCGACGCAGGTCCATGGATCAATGGCGTCATTGTTTAACACTATCTCATTTTATAGCCAGACTGTCAAAACGAATCCAAATTATTTCCAAAGTCTCTTTTCAAGGATTGTGCGTTTGTTTTTGCTGGAGCAGGGCTGCATATTATTAAGTATATACGGCCGATTTGAATCCGGTGAAAGTTTCTACTGGAAATTGGTACAACAATAAAATTTCCCTCATTTGCATCATTGAAATCGCACGCACACACATTTTGCATGAACAGCATCCAAGCTTCACTGAACTGTAGTTTTTGTGACTTGAGTAGAATTTTAAAGGAAATATAAATGTCTGTGATTGTATAGAATACCGTAAATTCTCATTTAATAGCCCAGTCTCTATTAACTCCCCAATCCCTATTAGCACCCCATGTCTTACGCTCCGGGAAGAAATAACGCCCACTCCTTAATAACGCCCATGGGGTATTAATTGAGTCGCAGTGTTGAAATGTTAATGAATCCGTTTTGGAGGGAAAATTCTCTATTGCCCTTTGTATTTCTGATGAGTCTCCAATTAGCGGCACATTCACTGCTCAGGTAGGACCATATATGGGCACGACCTTTCATTCTCTCACAATTTCTGAGAGCTAGCGATTAATACCACGAAAAAGCAAAGATCTTTCGGCCTTTCATTTAAACTTAAAGTGATTGAGTTTGTCAAAGTAAAAACAAATTCCGAAGCAGCGAGAGAGTTCAAAATAGATTGGAAATGTGTTCGTGCCTGGGTGAAAAAGGAGACTTCAATCCATCGGTATGATTTTAGAAAAGTTCAAATTACTTTTAAATGAAACTTGAATCCCGTAAGTTAGAATAATAAATTTGAATAAATATTGAGCAGTGTAATAAAGTGTTAATAAAATTAAGTTGAAATGAAATAATGCCCCGTCTCTAATAACACCCCAATCTCTAATAGCACCCCATGGCAAAAGTCTGAGATTTGAATAACGCCCCTGGGGTATTTAATGAGAATTTACGGTATGCATGTTTTGCAACATCTCGGTTATTTCAATATTTGTATGAAATATAACAAGGTAAATGCTTAATATTTAAATATGTACATATAGTACGAGGCATGTCCAGAAAGTAAACGTACTCGATTTTTGTTTTTTAAGAGGCAATTTATTTGAAATACAATTACCGGATTTTGTTCGTATATATGTAAGCTATTTTTCCTCGTATTTGCCTTTCCGTTCTATGCAGGTTTGGAGCCGTGTCACAATTAAGCTTTTTTATGCTCTCCTCAAAGAATTCTCCTGCCATCTCCTTTTTCCAGTTCCGGACCTCTTGTTTCACCTCCTCATCAGTTCAATTTTTTTCCCACTAATGTGAGTCTTCAGGGAGGTGAAAAGATGAAAGTCTGAAGGCCCCAAGTCAGGAGAATATGCGGGGTGGTTCAAAATGTCCCACCCAAATGCCCCAAAATTTCAGTAGGTGTTTTTCCTTCCGCAATAAGAAACCTGATGACACGTACCACACATTTGGCGGTATTTTTTTCGACATACTTCACACGAATGGTCACTACAAGAGGATTTTTAGTATGTACTAATTAGGGCCACTTGTGCTCGTTGCGTTCAGGAGAACCAAGCCTACCGATCAGTGTTGTCAAACTTCGGGTAAAAAAATTCCCCGACACAAGAAGGCAACAGTACTCTTACTTTGTGGATATGCTTCGTATATACAGTATATATGCTGAAGTTTCCAGGTTAATGTATTCATCGGTTTTTGCAATAAATTTGCTACGAAGAAATCCGGGAAAGGTTGATCAGCTGACAAAGGACAGATAAGTATTAATAACTCCGTATTTGACAATGATGTACCGTATCAAGGTCGTTAAAGTGTAAATGTACATATATCGCTTTGCAAACACTTTTGTCAAACTAAAATCTTAATAAAATAGAAGAACAGTGACAGAAAATGTTTTGTATAGTTAGTTGCCCCTGAGCAAGTCTTCAGCTTCACAGAATTATGCTCATATCATCGAATATCTGGGGAACAGCTGTGAATTATTCCGCAGGACAGTAGAGAAATAGCTGAAATTTGGTGATGTAATGGCATTGCTTATGAAACATGGCGTGTGTTGTGTGAGAACAAAGGAAAAAACAAGCACGTGTCGTTGCAAATGTTATTATTAGGAGCCATTTCACGTGCCTGAACGTCATCAGCAAACCGAAATTGCACTACGTGCCACGACTGCAAATCTCAAATCATGTATACTAATCCTAGATAGATGAAAGGAGGAGCGGGGAAGCAGAAGAAGAAGAAGGAAAAAAATAGGCCGATTGGGAAATTTGTAAAGCACGCGTTGCTGTCTAAATCAAATCGACTTTCATTAGCCGACACTTTGGACCCGGATCACGTGCTTCTACTGTGCCCAAACACCACACAGTAGTATTTATTATTGATACAACTCCTTCGGGGAGGAGGAGCAGAGTATAAGAGGAACATCTGGTAATTATATCTTCTTCTATTCAATGTTCCTTAGTGACAAATTTGCATTTCAATTAATATCACCGTGACAGTTCTATACAGGGTGTTGCAGAATTACAGGGACAAGCTGACAGGGTATATTCCCTGCATGACATAAAGTTCCTTATAAACCCATGTCCCCAAACGCTTAGGTTTTTAAGGCAGCTCATTCCACGCTACCCTTAAGGCGGCAGCCCTGCAGTGCATACATGGTTGCCAGTTTTAGTGTGTTATATTGATTTAAGATAATTTCACAAAATTTATAGCTGAAATGGCAACACTTTGTGGCTTCATACGACACATAGTTTGTCATTTTTAGGTTTTTAATCGCTTTGTAAAAAATTACTGAATGTTTTGTTACATTTTTGGACATAGGTGGTCCTCCGTGTGCGAACTCCTTAAGAAATTAAAGACATTTGAAGAATGTATATTGTTCACCATGTGATTCTGTACAACCTGTCAAGCTTATTTTTTTTAATTAGGCATCTGGTAATTTCCTGTATTAAAAAACATGCAATCATTTTCACAAATTGGACATTCCAGATCAGTTTGTAAGAAAACGGAGAAATATTTGGAAAAATTCGCCTTGACAGGTTGTGAACCATGCAATTATACTTTAATTTGGAAATAACCGGTACTTCAAATTCGCTTCACAGTTCATGCAAGAGGGCCTTTTCGTCTGGGACCAAATATTCCATATATTTTGCAGCCATCTTGCAGTGCCACATGGAGTATTTGTCATGGAATTCCATGAAAAACTCCGCCATCTATAGGGCAAAACGTCAACTATATGCACCGGTCGGAGCCGCCTTATGTAGGGCTTACATAAAATGTGACATCCATAATTCATGTTCCCCACGTCTTTATTAGGAACGCATATGAAAGATCAATGGAAAGATGTGCAATTATATTAAAAAAATCTGTCCAACAGAAATGTAAAATTGAAATAAAATGCTCTGAAATGTCCAAATCGCTGTATGCTGCAATACTATTGGAGTCGATTTAGACTACAAGACCCAATCAGAGTGTCACTTATTGTGATATGGGATCAGTAGGCCGTTGAAAATGCAGTTGTTTTGACAATTGTTAATTATATTTATAATCCAATTAAAATTAGTTCTAGGACAACACCTCGGAATATATTGCATATAAAGTATTGCTCAGGGGACTTTGTGCAGCCAAATTGTGAGTGTGGCCAACGTGGATGCTTTGTAATTTTGCACGTTGTTCAACTTTGTCATTTGTTGTTTCACGGTACAAGTCCTATTTAAGCCTAATGACAATAGAGATCGTTTAGTGGCGTAACAAAAACTAGTCTATCTCTCTGAAAAGCTGGCTGAAAGCTGTCAATCGATATGGCCTGCAAATAATAACAAAAGGCGCTTCAGCCCGAGGTCATTTTGGGCCTTAGGGCCTGAATTATCTTGCTATGTTTCGACACAGCAAGAAATGTTGCTCAAAATCGATGCTGGTACACTTTGCCAGCTCGTAATGTCGACTAAAAAGCTTTTTTTTGTGTTATCGCAATATTATTTCCCCTTCTATGAACGACAAAAACAAGAATATAAAACAAAATACGTCAACGGCTTTGTCAATTAAGTACCAGGTATATGGAAAAGCCGCTGGAGACTCGATTCATCCTGGCATAAAATGACAGAATTGAGCACAGCATGATATATTTAGCTTCCTTTCATTCTTTCCCTTAAGCAAATTTCACATGCAGCAAATTAATCAATTACTATACCTTAATCCATTCTTGGTGATATTTATAAAATCCAAGGTAATTTGTCAATTATAACCAATCTGTTCTGTAATTATACAGGGTTTTCCAAAAGTCCCTTCCTATGTTTCACTGCTCACAAAACTCTTGAAAAGTGTGATAGAGATATGCGGTTTTTTTAGACTGCAGGGGCCTATGCTGAAGTTTTTTTTTAGAGATAAACATTAAAATGTTGCGTCATCTATTTTGAATGTGGTCCCCATTTCTTGCGCGCGGTATGTCGAAACGAAACTCAACCTCTCTCCATGTTCGTACGTTCCAGTGTGCTGTTGTTAATGTTAGCAATGGCAGCCGTAATTCTTACTTTTATCCAATGACGCTTCTACTTTCTACCAAGTGCATGCACACAAACACATGGCACACGAAAAATCTTCAGCATGTGCCCCTGTAGTCTAAAAAACCGCATGTCTCCATCACGCGTTTCAAAGAGTTTTGTGAGCAGTGAAACATAGGAAGGGACTTTTGGAACACCCTGTATTTTACATAAAGAAAGCAACATAAAGATGCTTGAGGTGAAGTTTTGCTGCCTGTCTCTAATTGGGATATTCAACAAGATTGTGTTATAGTCCTCCCAACGCAGCTTGATAAAGGGGAGTGGCTAAAAGCAGGTTTCTGTTGCTCGATTAGCCTCTCCTGGCCAGGCGTGTCGATGTAGCCTTCACGTCGATGTCAAAAAGTTTTAATGCAAAGTTCAACAGGCAAAAGTAATCCATAAGCTGCTATTCCTCGATTGGTCGACATTTTTCTCAAGCTGCGTTGGGAGGACTATAGCTTACTCAATGTAGAAATTACTGGTACATATGAATGGGCACCCTAATTGGAAACGCAAGCAGCCGTGTATTTTGAATTCAGACATCCGAAACAAAAATGCCAATGCAATCTGTGATGAATCCTTATACCTTGTCTATGTGCCATTATTGCCTAAATACACTTGTTTGTACGCACAATACGATGCTGTAATTGTTTTGCTCTGTTGTCATTTGTCCGTGTTTATAATTACATATCGGCTTTAGCAAATAACGAAATCAATTGCAATTAATTTGAAATTGCAGTCAATTTAATGTGATGATTCGCTCGTCGGTAGCTTTTGTAAAATAAAATGAACTAACGACACACATGTGCATAGTATTTCCCAGTTCCCATTGCATAGTAATATGTTAATTACTTTAGTAATTTTACATTTCGATACATTTGCTTGTATGTTATTATATATCGAATTTCAATCGATTCCCCAATTAATTGATTTTTTTGTTCTGGTGATTATCGAATGTACCTCGTACAAATATTGATGTTTACTCTTGCCATCGAACTATTAAGCTAAGTGGTGAAAGTAAAACAGAGATAACCGATATTGTATTTTCTCGCCATTGTTCTCCCATTGGGGGTCGTCCACAAACAATGTCAGCTGTATTGTCCCCTGACTAATGTCGTGTTCCCTTATTATGCTCCGAATTTTTCTTATGGAGTTATTGATTGCGATTAGAATTACTGTTAGTGAATCATTTGCAATTGTTGGTAAGGTTTAATATTTTTCTTAGTCTCAATTAGTACTCATCCACTCTTGGTACTACAATATCACAAAATACTTCAAAAGGAAATGGGAAGTAAACATAAATTTCCCACTCGTAGCGCCACTAAAGTCAGCTTCACAAAGTAATTTTTAATTGGATAAAACTTGCCAAATTATGTAGTAATTTATTTGAGAAGTTTATAGACACCCCGCTATCAAGATTGTACTAATCATCGTACATACAAGAACGCGCCACTCAGCGGCAAACAGAGGAAGCTTTCACTTCTGTTAATAGATGGCACCACTATACGGATGACAAGACCGAGCATTGCTCGTTGTGACGCTCCTCCTTTGTGCGTTTTGGTCGAAGTTGTTAGTTTCACGTCGGTTTCACAGAAGATTGCTGTGAAACCTCATTTATAAGAATTTCAACGGATTGAATTAAAAAAAAAGTAAGTTTTATCATTAATTGAAAATACGTCAAATGTATTACAAACAGTTTTTCACATGTATACATATAAATTACATAACATTATTGTGTTTAATTAGTTTCGTCAATGGACTGTTCATTATAAATTTATAAATTAATGCGAATTTGGTTTTTCAAAGTTTTGGATTTTTTCCGTAGTATCCATACAACTTTGTTTGAATTGCAATTGAAGGAATATTTTACTTATTGCCCAATTGCCATTTCCTGGAAAAGTCTGCTGTTGCGCAATCGCTCATTTAGTTGCGTAATCGTACCTTGATACCAATTAACATTTTGCACCTAATAATAGAACATAAATGTTTTTAATGAACACTTGATAGAATGTAATTTCAGAAGCAACTTATTTTTGT
>WWPM01024580.1:0-20465 GCA_023279145.1 Glomeris maerens | reverse complement strand
TCTTGTATAGTAAGAGGTGATCTTGTTTCTTCACTCAGGTGGTGATAATGCGCGAGTACCATCATGCCAATATCGTGGAGATGTACGACAGCTTCCTGGTCGGGGACGAGCTCTGGGTGGTCATGGAGTTCTTGGAAGGCGGGGCTCTGACCGACATCGTTACGCATTCACGGTACGTATCACTTCCTCTCCTCGTCTTCTCGCGTCAATGAGCCGAACATTTACTTTACTCTGCATCGCATCGCATCGCAGGATGGACGAAGAGCAGATAGCTACCGTGTGCCAGCAGTGCCTCAAAGCGCTCGGTTACTTGCATAGCCAAGGTGTGATCCACAGAGACATCAAGTCCGATTCTATTCTGCTCACCAGTGATGGAAAAGTAAGTTTTTTTTTGTTTTTGGCGCGTCGTTTCATTCGCGATTGAAATTTTGAGCTTTGTTATTTTCCTTCGGAACGCAGGTAAAGCTGTCTGATTTCGGATTCTGCGCTCAAGTTTCCCAGGAGTTGTCCAAGAGGAAATCGTTGGTCGGCACGCCTTATTGGATGGCCCCGGAGGTTATTTCGAGATTGCCGTACGGGCCGGAAGTGGACGTTTGGTCCCTGGGCATCATGGTCATCGAGATGGTGGACGGTGAACCGCCGTTCTTCAACGAGCCTCCGCTGCAGGCCATGAGGAGGATACGGGACATGCCGCCGCCTAAGCTGAGGAACACTCACAAGGTGCGTTTGAAAAGGGTTAAACCACTTTAATGGTGTTATATCGAGTGAAATGACATCATTTCTCCGAAATCTGGATTTGTTTGTAGTTTGTACTTTTTTTTATATGTCTTTATAATTGTATTATCCACATCAATGGAGTCAGTGAATCTTTTGAAAAGGCAGAGATTCAAGAGGGCACTGCAGATATAATTTATGGTCCCCGATAACCCTGGTTTAAACTTTCACCAACATGCCAGTTCCAGGGATTTTTGTCTGTTTTTGTTCTCCTTTTAACGCGTGCATTGTTCAAAATTGAAAAGGTATCGCCGAGGCTTCAAGGCTTCCTCGAGAAGATGCTGGTACGGGATCCGTCGCAGAGGGCCACGGCTTTCGAACTCCTCCAGCATCCTTTCCTGAGACAGGCGGGGCCGCCGAGCCTTCTCGTGCCTCTCATGAGAAGCTTCCGGCACAGTCCGTGCTGATGGCGGTGGAAAACCGTCAAGCGTCCGTCCGTGTCGCTGTTTTCCAAACTCGCAGTCCGTCCACGCCACGCCACGCCACACCGAGAAGAGCCTCGTTCGTGTTTTAATTACGAGGCGTTTTTCTGTTAGGACCGGCAATCTACCCGAACCCGCTCCAGGCACGGTAAAAGTGATAGACAGGGTTCATACTAAGACCTTAAAAAAGTACTTTTCAGGATTTAATTAATACCGATTGCGAATTGAAGCTACTGGTTGATTGCGTTGAAAGCGGTTCTGGTATTTGAACATGTTTTCGTTTTTTAAACGATACTCGCAGCTTGCGCAACAGGACTATCAAAACAAATGCACTAATTTAGATAGTAATTTTTATTATATTTAGTGCACACACACACACACATCAGTACAGTAAACGAAAGCCGTTCATTTCCAGAATTTAGTACGGTTTGTTGGATTTTTACGGAGAAATGGGGATTGTTTCAAGGTTTTGTTTTCTCCCTAACACTCGGTGCAATGTACTACGGTTTAAATATCAACGGTGGCCTTTATCTACGGAGAAAATACTTAAAGAAGGGCATAATCTGACACAATAGCCGTAATATTTTCTAACATCTTTTGTATAATACACGACATTCTACGTTTCCTTGCTCCAAGACTCGGGTGGAATTCCAAACGCTGCGTAAGATTGTCTTGCGTCTCGTAATACGTGCAAGGTTTAATTGTATACAGTATGTACATGGGAACTATTCTTCCACAGAAAGAGATTTTTTTTTTGGAATACAGAATCTGGGTTTCTCTATCGTGTATATAATCATTACGCAGTCCAGCGCCTTGGAAATGTTCTTCTTACCAGAATGGTTTTCCGCGGAGAAATCACGAGAAGAGACAAGAATCTCGGGACACTCGGCTATTTATTGAATATATATTATAATATGGATAACCGCGCTACTTATCGATTACGTTCTCCTGTTTTACTATACAAGAGCAGATATTTCTGTTATTTTTTTGTTGCATGGAAGACAGTGATGAGATCTGAAAACAGTGCGGGTGAGTGGTCGATGGAAATGTTTTTTTGATATGTATACACCCCAATCGGACATGTTGTTGTGATGGCACTGTTTTAAGACTCGCAGGCATAGTACTTAGCGCTAGAATTTCAGAATAATGTGGAAATGTCGCCGTTGAAATTATAAACGTGTCTCGCAATTCGTGCTACGTTATTTCATATTCTGAAACGAATTAATTACACTATACATATGGTGCACAACGTTGAATCTTAGTCAAATAAACAGTCCTCCCTCGTTAATCCGGCAGATACGAGACCAGAGCACGTATTACTGGAAATTAACTAATAATGACGAATTTTAACAGCAGAAACTACGTTTTATTGTACACAGGGCATGTATGTTGCAGAAATCCCTATAATTTTGTAGATTATCTGCAGAAATAAATATTTACATGTAGAAAATGTAGCAGCACATTTTCTGCAGAAAATATATTAATAGTTTGCAGATATTTTCCAGAATTTCATATTTTGAACAAATATTTTTAGATTTTCTACAGATTATTTTCAGTCATTGCAGAAATTCTGCAGAAACCACTATTGAAAATTTCAGCATAAATAATAGAAACAGAGCGAATGGAATAAATTCCATCGGCATGAATGTACAGAAATTCAAAAGATTGAAATCTTCATCTACCTTCCGACAAGTTTATTAAAAAATGTTCAGGAGGAAGGCCAAAAAAACGCCGGATTACCGGAGGCCCCGGATTATCGAGGGAGGACTGTACAGACTTTTCCGATTAAGGAGTTATACATACTCGTGGAAAAGTCAAATAGCTGTCCGCATATTTGAAAATTTGTAAAGTCGAGAACAAACATTGAAGTGATTTGGACAAATTTAGAACTTTTCAAGCAAAGGAACAATTATACAATTCAATGTTACTGCATTTGTTTTCCGAAATGGTAAGGAACTTTAAAAAAAATGGGGGATTTTAATTCCAATTCTTTGTGAAATTTCTGAGCTGGCTTTCTTAAAAAGACGTAACTACATTTTTCACAACCGATACATATTTCAAGAAGTTATTATCCTTCCAACTCAACATTTACCGCAGTGTTTTCTTGACGTGTAAACTAACGACATGTATTATTTTGTTTTGTTTGTTTTTTTAACGCGAATCGCTAATCTCATTACGGATGTTTGACATACAAATGTGTGGCAATTATTCCCCATGTATGTAGGTACATTACTTTCGCTCACTCCATCGTGTCATAATCGACCTTCTTGAAGGTGAAAGATCTGTAGATGGCGTACCCGACGATGACCAGAAGCGTGAGCACGGCCATCGTGGTCCCAACCGCGATGGGCACCGTTTCGCTCCTCGGAGTGGGTGCCACGTCACCCAGAGAGTTGCCGCAGGTAAACACTATAGAGCAGTATATTGGGAAAATCCAAATTCAGTACGTCTGATTCCGGACAATCAACACGCTTTTCCTGGTTTAATCTTAAGCGAAACTGCTGACCGGGACCGAAGGAGCCATCCGTTCCCACGTAAGCCTGGAGTTTCAAGCCGCTGAACACCACGGTTGCGTTCGAGCTCTTGCCGATCATCACGACCAGAGGAGGGTCGTTGCAATAGTGGGACATGTTGGCCGGAGTAGTCAAATATCCGGCCGGATCCTCAAAGCTGCTGACCGTTGCTGAATCGACTACAATAATGAAGATGTTAACAGAGCAGAGAACTGGTAAGTCTCAATGTAACTAAATTGCCAACATCCACCTTTTCAATTTTGCTGTACCGTCGAACGGGGTAACTTTGGCCACAAACGAAAAGCGTCTTTTATTAGACATTCAGATGCCATGTGCTGGCTTACTGATATTAAACGGCTTTCAAACTGTCTAAAACTGAATTGTTTAACTTTTTACGTATATTAAGCCATAAATATAGTGTGACGCTCTTGCTCAACAGTAAACTTGTCTAATTAAATTGCTCGTGTTTCGTCTGTGAGGTAATCTAAATCTGTTAACCGTGTTAGTTGTTGTGCAATGGATTCCCTGGTATTGGGTTTTAAAGGTCTGCGTTGGGGTCCTATAAATCCTCGGTCGTTTCCCTGGTTCAGCCCACAACTCACTTGGTACCAACCACGTAAGACCTCCCAGCAGCAGTTGGTGTTCACCATGCCAGGTGTCACCGCGAGTGAGCTTCGATCAGAGTACCACAACTACCAGTGCACATCCAACCACTATCAGTTAGCCCATCATTGGCTAGTACTCTACTCCATCTACTAGTGCACCGTCATCAGTGTGCCATCATCGAGTGCTTGACCCATCACCCACCTGGAAAATCCGCTGTTGCTGTTATATCTATTATTGTTGTTTAATAAAGTTTGTGATCAGTTAAAGTTGTCGTCACAATAGATTTCATTGCCATTTTCTCTCACATTTCGTAAATTTCTTTTTTAAAACCTTTAATTGTGCATTTTATTTTAAATTATCCTGAACGAGCATTGCAATCATCTTTCAAGGGTAGCAAGGTAATGCGTTTCCTATGTTTTTTCTACAATTTTCGATGCTCTTTCGCAACAAATAAATAGGTTATTTAACACTTAACTGTGAAACTGGCGAATGTTACCCCGTCCGACGGTACCAGTGTTTGATTACTTGTAATTTCTAAGAATTTTATGTAGATTGGGCCTTAGAAATTCTGGAAAACCTTACCCAGTTTCTTGTCGTTGAAAATATGTTGGGGATTGAACCAGAGTTCCAACTTCTTGACTGCCCAAAACTTGTCATTTCTCAGCTGTTTGATTTGGACTAGTGAGAACGAGTTCATTTCCCAGAGTTATCACAAGAAGAAAGAAAAGCAATTACCTGCATGAATACGAAGGTGAACCGATAACTGCTCCAGGAAAGCGTCATCTCCATATTGTTATTCTGCGTACTGCAGTTCCCGCTCACGCTCACTTCGTCCGAGTTCATGCTCAGTTGTTTCTCCAACTGCAAATGTAATTTCAATGTGCATTTGTAAAAATGTGTAACAAGAAACTGTAAATTTAACGAATTATAGGCACCGTTTTGCCGCCACTGCTGTGGTTGATCACGAACTTCACGTTCGGTTCAGCTTCGACTAAGATGCAGGTTGCGGATGAAGTGTCCTTAACAGACCAGTTGTCGTCTGCAATCCTTGGAGTTGTATTTACTACACTGACTGTGCTCGAGGATCCATTATTTAGTGGAGCTGAAATATTCGTATGGTAAGTGTTCGTTCAAATTTCATCGAATCGTGTTTGTGATCGGTGCAAATAACGTATACTTGTTGATGTTGAAGGCACAGCTGTTGTGTCAGTTGAAAGTACACTGTTTTGGCCTGCGACATATTCTGATATAACTAGAACAGAAGTATTGTAAATACTGCCATTATTTACGCTGGGCATCTGTCAACAATTGCTTGCGTACGGTTTCACTGCAATACACACTATAAGCCTTTTGCTTTTGTTTCATTCAATCACCCCATTTTGTTTAATATGAACTAAGTTGGCAATTTATTCTGTTAAATTGTTATAATTAGTAGCTAATCATGAGGAAGTAAACAGGAGTTTATAAAAATTACTACCACAATTTGTTCTAGTGTATTTTGTTTTGAATTATCTTTGATCTAATTCTAATTTCATGGTCATTGAAAATTATACTCCTTTATATCAATACATTTTGTGATTTTTATAATAGAAAAATCTCGATTGGGTGAAGTGTTAAACGTATTGATTTAATGTATTTAATTGCAGCATCTTTGTTTTGCAAATATGTAGTTTGAGATAGGAGGAATTCCAAACGTAGTTTAAGATTACCTGCGATGAAGAATGCAAATAATAGCATTATTGCATAGGACCTATGGAGCATCGCAGTACAGAGCAGAGCAGAGATGGGAATGCAGAATTCTGGCAGCACTGCGCATGCGTGTTTGGAAAACCACTGTGCTCTTAAAATCGATTTGGCATGACGTCATGTGGTATCCAAAGGGCCAATGCGAACGAGCTCTGAAATCCATCCACCAATAACGCAAAAGGATGGTCCAACTCTCATTGTAACAAATTATATAAAAAAAACAATGCATTTACAAGGCTTCATGGGCAGATAACATGTTATTGGCAATAAAATGCAAACTACATATAGGCCTATTTGAGATATTGGGGAAACAGGCACAAATTGTCATGGTCCATCTTGAACTTGTCCAAGGGCCCTCATGCAATTTTTAAAATGACCTCATGTGCTGAATGAATTTTGAGAGATATCAGAGCTCAAGATAAAATAAAAGATTATACACATTACCTGTATTTCAAATTTTGACTGATTTCCAATGGCATTCTGGAAGATATTAGATTATTGAATTAATTTACATAAATTACATCTTCCCTGCAATAGGCCTACACGCTGCTTGCTAAAGCTACTATAGATTTGTTGCTCTGTGGTACTAATTTTAATGTTAATGTACTAATTTGAACTATTGCTCCAGCTATTGTATTTACAAAGTTAGGTTTTGGGTAACCTTGAAGGCAGTTGCAGATATGTCATCTGCATATTCAGATTTTTTTAGGTAGTATATGATAATGTAGTTTTTTCGGGAGGGCGGGCAACGACTTTATCTTTACCCTGTTTGCCTTGAAAACGAAAGTAACTGCGATATTGCAAATACATAATTAATGTATTTTACACTTGGCTCAGTGCTGCAAGTAATTTTTTTTATCCCTGCCACGTGTTTTTTGACTTGACTGAAGAGACACTTAGGTAATTAAAACGTCGGCGAGGAATTTAAGTTTTTTTTTGTGCAATTTATGCTTTCAGATTGGTTACGGTTTCCCAGAACGTTAAGAGGATTGTTTCTTTTAAAATCGTAATAACAAACAACAATAATTTGTATTTGTGCTCTTTTACAGGGTGTTTCGCAATTCAGGGGGACAAACGGACAGGGTATGTTTTCCCTGCATGAAAACAAGACATATAAACCCATGTCCCCACATCTTTCCATTGATCATTCATTATGAATTTCGGGGCTAAATAGTAAATCTTTACTGCTGTTGACCACCAAATTTCAACGCGAGAACTTTTATGCCCGATATGTCCATCTATAACTCTATAATGGATAAATTTATTTGGCAACATTGTCGACAGTCTACATATAAAGACGTTACATACGAAGTAATTACTGGTGCTACTTTATTGATTTTACGCAAACGAGCAGTAAAAGTTTTCTCATACTCAAAAATAGTAGGTTTATTGGAGCTTAACGTTTCTTGAAAGCACAACTCAATACAGATCCAGTGAAATCGCTTTTGAGTTGGCTGTTTCTGCCCTTGCGATGCACAATCAACAGTATGTCTTCGAACCCTGCATCGGTAAGGGCATCTTCAAGTGCTCCTGGCGTTAAGGTAAACTTTGGGTACGTGCGAGGACCAACTGCGTAGTAAGTCGCTCCAAGTGCGTTGAGCATCACGAGCGCTCCTCCGGGTTTCAAGTGATTGCTCATGTTCTGGATGATGCCCTTAAGAGAATGACCTCGTGCAGCACTGTCCAGTGCATAGGTGCATTGGACCACGTCATACTGCCTATTGATATTCAGCAAAGGGATTGTATTGAGCAGATCGCATGGAACCACGAGCTTCACCGCTTTACGGATTCTCTCTTCGATGGTGCTGGGATCACTGTTAGAAATATATACGTGTAAAATTAAGTTTATATCTGCACATTCCAACACCCACCTTATATTTTCCTCTGTTGCCGCATATTTCAAAGTTGTGTGCTGGATGGCAGCGGGATCCTTTCGCAGCCAATTCCATAGAGCGGTGAGATTTACGTCGGCCAAGTCACTCAAAGTGATATCCGTGTACTTTTGACTAGGAGCTGCTAACCAATGGATTGTCGGCCCGGTTCCCAAGTCTAGTAGACTGTTACCTTGAAATTTATCTGAAACGAAACAATAATTTGTTTTGAATGGGTCCCAACTCTCCTCTTGATGATGATCTGTGAACCCAAACCAGAGCTGTAGACAGCATACAGAAATTTAGTGAGTTCTTCAATGCGGTCGTTTTCATTTGCATAATAATCTGTGTAAAATCTCAGTGGATCAAATTCGCTGTATTGGGAGCATTTGATGCTGGGCTCCATGATGCGCAAAAGAAATGAATTCTCTAGATGTTTGCACCCAATTGCACACCTACAGCAGTGCTGTGTAGGTCTATATATACCATGCCCCAATGTTACCTTGAATGTGAAGGCAATCTTGATGTCATAAATGCATGATTAATGCATTTTCCACTTGATTCAACATTGCAATTATTTTTTAAAATCTCCGTCACGTTTTCTGATTGACCAGTCATTCTACCACGTGTTTTCTAACTACACCAATCACAATAATTAAAGAGCAATTACATAGGTCTGCAAAATTTTTGATAAAAACACTTATTGATGACAATGAACTAATATTATATTTTCTTACAGTTACGATTTCCATGTTTTCACTTCTCGCTTAATAGTGTTGGATATTGGTATGAAAATCTGTAAATATGTAAAAAACATTGTTTTCAGATTTTTAAACAATTTAGTACTTTACTTTTGAACCGTGCCTCGTACAAACAAAGACGTGTATAAAACAAAAAATTTAAGTGATGGAACTTTTTTGGTATTTTTTTTTATTTTTACCAAGTTTAAATCTATAAGAAAATGTATAAAAATCCTTTTTTGCTCGCAGACCTGTGTTATTTAAAAAAAGTCTGCAAGGAATTGTAGTTTTTTGTGTAATTTATATCAGATTGATCGCGGTTACCCAAAGAATAATTCAACCAAGTTATTTTTTTTTAAAGAAATGTAACAAATATGAAAAAGGTTACTATAAATTAAACAGGACAGGAAATCAATTATTTTATAATTTAACCAAATAAAAAGCATACAAACACATGTAAAAGTATGAAACTGGCCAGTACAATTTCTAATTTTTAAAGCGTATAGGCTATGTCCAATAAGCGGTTTTAATTTTACTATATATTTATATATTTCATTGAATTGATGAAATTAATGTTTCATGTATCAGCTGTTGGCAATGGCAACACTCCCCCCCCCCCCACCCTCATGCTCCAAGCTTCTACAAATAGCCACTTAAACTAATGGGGGAGCTTTTGATTACTTTAATATTCAATCTTGTTATAATAACTTTAGTTTTTTCCCAGAATGCCGTTGGATATCATTACGTCTTCATAAACTGCCACCATTTTTTAATTTTACAGCAATTAGGATCCCAGAAAGCTGCATAGTCAAGATGGGAAAATAAAAGGGTTATGGGTGGTGATGCAAGTTCGTTTTATTTCCGCATAAGGGCGCTGCTGCGCCACGATACGCTACCATTTTGGACGCGAAGGTTCTATATTGCTCCTGTAGAGGTCGCCTCTCCAACTCCACCCCTATCTTGAGGTGGCCGCGGTCGGCAATCGGAACAGCATTTCTCATAGACCGATCGATATTCCGGTGGGGGTTCGTCCACGCTTTGTACGCTGCTCAGAGAACGCCACTCCGACACGCTGCGCATCACACGCATCGAGCCGCCATCATTGAAAGATTTGAACACCCCATTGTCCCTGATGCGACCGTAAAGCAAGCAAAGGTGAGGGATAGAACTTTATTAAGAATATGGAAGTGACAAAGGCGGCGACGCCGCCGCTGCCGCCGTCAACGACTGCGACACCAACGACGCCGCAAACGCCACCAGCCAATCAATCTTCATCGCATTCGCGAGAACGCGATTCTCAATCGCCGACTAGCCGCGATCCCAACTCCGCCAACGACCGAGGAAGACCGTGGTACAACCGCGGAAGAGGGCGAGGAAGGGGCCGATTTTTCCCCAGAAGAGGTTTCAGATCGCGCGGTCGCGGTTTCTACAACGATTACAACAAGCGTTACGACAACCGCTACGACAGCCGCAACCGCGACTCCAAATACCGCTACGACGACCGCTACGATCGCCGCTCCTCGCGCTACGAGCGCCGCCGGAGCAGTCGGTCCCGTTCAAGGTCTCGGTCCAGAACGCCCCGATCGCACTCCAGATCTCCCAGATCGCGCTCCCGGTCGCGCACTCCGAGGTCCAGGTCGCGTTCCAGATCGTACGGGCGAGACTATAGGAAGAGAGGGGGTGGAGGGTCGAGATCTCCGACGCCAGAGAGATACAGGAGGAGCGGCGGTGGCGGCAGGCGATCCCGGAGTAGAACGCCGAGGTCGAGAACTCGCTCCAGAACGAGGTCGCGCACCAGATCCAGGACTCCGAGGCGATCAAGATCGAGGTCTTGGGACGCGAGGCGATCGATCACTCCGTCTGCCGACTCGCCATCGTTTCGGTAAATGGCGCGAAAACTAATGACACTAATTGTACATTCATTTAATTATCGTCGATCTCCGCGCTGCATTTAATCGTTTGCTTTTTAGTTTTCTTTAACCAGTGATAGTCAGATATGTGAAAAATAATTCGAATTTCTTTTTGATCTCGTAATTAAATCAGATATATTTTATTCGTTTTGGTAAATAAAATCATGGGACTAGGTACCAAATGTGATACAAAATACTGGATTTATACGAGTAAAATGTCCCACAATTGAAGCAAATCGTTTAAAAATGGGGATTACTGTTAACAAATTTATTATCTTGGTGTTGTGTAATCTGTTGTTGTTTTTAAACCTTTCAGTCTTCCTTATCTTTGGCGCAAAATGACAGTCCACATTTGAGTTGGTTCCAATTTGTTATTTACAAACTAATGATGCATGCCTGATGCAGAAAGTAATATTTGATCCAAGTTTACGAAGCCATTTCACCGGGGCAAATTATGTTTTCGCAAAACACGTTGTAAATTAAATTGGAAAACTATTGGCCCAACAAACAAAGTCGATAAATTGTAAAACAGTAGTAATATTGTTTGACCCACTTCTCGTGACGTATTGATCGTCATTTCTGTTGACTTTGTAACCATGGAAGTTCTCCCATCAAATGATTATTATAACACATGACACTTGCCAGATGTATATATATATGTATATGGATATATGATAATTCCAAAAAGTTTCACACACTTTGAAACTTGCATTTTGGGACAGAGACGGGGAAATGTAGTAATTTAGGCCGTGCTGCTTCGCTTTCTGGTACCATGGTTACAACACGTGTTATGAAATAATTTTTGCGCGATACAATCGAGGAAAATGATTAATATTGTATTGTTTTCGTGTTGGATGTATTCCAATAATGTAATTTTCCCATGTGCAATTTGATTTCAGGCCGAGGGAACGTGCCAGGTCTGGGTCTTTGTCTCCATTGCCACCAGTGCCCGCAGATGAAAGGGAAAACGATGAAGGGGCCAGAAGATTCCCAAGATCGCCTTCTCCTCTGCTCCGAGCTCCGGTAACCCTCGCGTCCGTATTTTTTTACCGTAAATTCCACCAACACGTAATCAATTGCATTTTTGGCCTCTTTTTTTTTCAGGATGGCGACCGGCTGCCACCGGAAAACATACGCATCACAGTCGGCAACGAGCTCTACTCGAGCGGGAATTCCGACCGGGACGGAGAAAGAGATACGGACAGGGACCGAGGAGGGTACGGAGAACGGGGATCCGAAGGGGCATCCGGTTGGCAGTACGCGCGCAGCCCGACTAGGAATTCGTCGTCGAGACGATACAACGAGCCGTCTTCGCCGACGGCCAGAAGCTACGACGACCGGTACCTCGCTTCGCCGACTCGTAGGGACAGATCCCATTCCCCGTCGCGTACCGACTTCGACCGCCGCGACAGTTGGGACGATGACCGGCACCATGCGGAGACTACCGCCGCCATCACAACTACCACTCCGCCGCCAGCCAAACCTAAGCCTACCTGGAGACCGATCGGGATGCCGCCGTCCCCGCCGCCGAGGGATCGCACGCCTCCCGCGCCGCTTGCGGCCAAGGAGGTCACAAGGAGGGTCGAGCCCCCTTCGGCGGAAGTACGTCCGCTGCTGCCGCACCAGAAGGAGCAAGCGTGGCGGAGCCCTTCGCCGAAGAACGACGAGTTCGCCATCCCGGGGCTCGGCGACCTAGACATGGAAGAGGAAGACAAGTTCCTGTACGGGGTGAAGGTAGACGTGCAGCCACGGCGCGAGGTCCCCGTCGAACCTCCCGCTCCCGTCGTCGCCCCCGTCGAGAAGAAGCGAGAGCCGCCAAAGGGTTACCCTGACCGGGCCAAGTTGGCAGGGGTGCTCGTGAGCGTGGGCATCGTGGGACTTGACCCGAACGACGTGATACGAGGTCCCGGCAAAGTCGAGGAGGAACTGATCAAACGGCTGCCCGAAGAGTTGGTGAAAAAGGTGATGGCCAGGCAGAGAGAGTGGCTAGTACACCCACCCGAGCCCGTACCTGCCACCGCGTCTGTTCCAGGACCGTTAGGTCCTGCGACCCACCCGCCAGTGGCGGCGGCGGCTGCGGCGGCGGCTCCGCCGTACCCCGGCTACCCTCCGCATCCGCAGTATCCACCGCAGCCGGGGTACAACCCGTACACTTCGGCTCCACCGCAAGGTTACCCCGGCTACCATTACGGCTACTATCCTCCGGCCGGCTACCCCCCGCATCCTCCTCCTCACGACCCGGCCGCGCCGGCCGGGTCCACGGTGCCGATGCACCCCGGTCAGTATTACCCACCGCAGCCGTACCCTCCCCAGATGAACTACGGCTACCCGCCGGTTCACGCGGGAGCCGAGCACCCGCCGTGGCAGCCGCCTTTGCAGCAGCAGCAACCGCCACCGCAAGCTCAGCAGCAGTTGCCGCCGGTATCGTCTCAGCCTCCCACTCAAGGAGTCGTCGATATGGCGCAAAGGGCCAACTTGAAGGTGATACAACTTCAAGCGCAGCAGCAGCAGCAAGCCTCGGCGGACCAGAAACCGCCCGCTCCCGCCGACAAGAAGCCGCCGCCCGGGTCCGAGGAGGCGAAGATCCCGCAGAACCCCGAGGAGTGGAAGAAGATGAGGGCCGTGCAAGAACAGTACAAGCGGAAGTTGGAGCTGCTGCAGGAGGAGCAGGAGAGACTGCGCAAACAGCAAGGGGAGCTGATGAGGAAGAAGCAGCGGCAGAAGGACGGCCACAACGATCCGTTGCTCGTCGCCAACTCGAAGCTTCAGGAGGAAATGGCGCGCCAGGTTGAGACCATCAGGGGTTCGCTCATCAATCTGACAAGAGCCCTGAAGGCAACGCTGCATCTGTGCGCGCCGTCCGGCAGCAGAGACCCGAGAGCGAAGCCCACGTACCCGACTCAGTATCCGGTCGGCAAGCCGCAGACGCCAGGCGTCGCTCCGGTCGCCCCGATCGCGGGGCCGTCCCCGGTTCCGCCTCCCGCGATGAAGAGAGAGTTCGAGGGACCTTTGCCACCGGCTCCTGCGCCGATCGTTGCTCACTCCGCTTCGAAAGGGCAGTGGCAGAGCCTAGGGCACTCGACCGCTATCGTGGATGACGGAGACAGGGACCGCATGAGATCGGCGGTTAAAGATGGCCGAGTTGAGCAGACGCCGCCACCGAAGGACCCGCGCGTGTCCAGGGTGACACCGATCGGGAAACCCGAGTCAGTGAGGGTAAGGAATGCACGGATGCCGATGTGCGGTATTAGCCAGAATGGTTGCATCACTTATTATTTTTTTATTTAAACACGTTGTTTCATGTAATCTTTAAAAGCAGTAGCTAAAAAAACCGTATTTATAAATTATCAGTTACGCGTGTTAACTGAAAATGACTTTACAGATTGCAGGTTTGTCGGCTTCTCCGCAAGAACCCCTCGATGAAGTGGAGTACGTAGACGGCGGCAACCATTGGTGTAAATACTGCCACGACATCTTCCCGATGCTCGGAGATCTCCTGAAACACCTGCACAGCAAACACTCGCCGTCACAGGTAAGAAGATTGGGGGCGATTTCTTTTTTACTTATTCTTCCCGACTGCAGAAAGTTGAGTACCATCTATGTGGTGAAACTTTGGCTTTCGGAAAACGAGTTCTTGTGTTTCGGTTTTGTTTGTTTTTTTTAAAACTAAACGCGGTTGAATGGGTGTACGGGGTTGTGTCGCGGTAGCTGTTCGTGTCCCGTGATCCTCCGTGGTCGGCAAGCGGTTCGAAGCAAACGCCGCCCGTCAAGCCGGGAGCTGTCGTGAAGCACGTGCCGTTGAAAGGTTAGTTCTCGTGTTTGTTTTTTTCAATATTGACAGGGGGTGCCGTGCCGGCCTAAAATGTGTAATATACCGTATAATGCGCACGTTACACGAAACCTTGTAGGAATGTTCTCGCAACATTCCCAGTATACGTAAGGAAGAAGGTTAATATATAATTGTTTAATTAAACACGTGAGCTATTCATAACCCGTAAGTTCTTCATCACACTCTACATTGAAAGAATTAATTGGCATTTCTTCAGTACCGTCATTATCTACTGAAAAATACGGTAACGAAGACGTGTTCCCCGTGGCACCCCCTGCAATCGATAAATTCCTGTAATGACCGAAGTGTATCTTTGGGGCGATTCGATGAAATCTTTGTAAATACACGCAGGTGTCGAGTTCATCATTCCAAGCACGGCGTATTTTTGCAACCTGTGCAAGGAGTTCATGGGCGACACGACGTGCGCATGCACCCACCTCAAAGGAAAGAAGCACAACGACAACGCCACTGTACGAAAATCGTACTAACATACTTTCTCGTTGCCCTCACGTGTGCGCATGAATTTCTACACTACTTTTTTCTCTCGGTCCCGGCCGCAATTTTACCACCAAAGTACGCAACTTTTTCATTTATATCGTGGGGTTTTTTTTTAATGTCACAAGAAAAACAAAGTAACGTAACGTGTTCTAAAATAAAATAAAAAAAAAGTGGCACACGCGTGAACGATAAATAAAAAATAAGAAAAAGGACTACGGAGGTTGTAAAATGGCTCCGCGAACGAAAGGGAAAATGCGTGATGGTGGCAGACCATCTCTGAAGAGTTTCCCGTTTTAACCCCCCTCCATTGTAGAAATACGCTTCGCAGCACCCTAATTATGACAAACGCTTGAGCACGGTCGGTGCTCTCGCCAAGAAGGAAGAGATGAAGCGGCGGCAGGACGAAGAGGAGCTCGAGATGGCCAAGCGGAGGAAACTGAGCGACGCCGGCGCGCAGCACCAGACCCCGAAGGTGAACCGCGACCGCCTCAAGGAGAGGTACGATCCGCTACAGAGAAGCCGGGGGGATAAGGACAGAGGCCGTTACGCGGATTTGGACCGGGAGGGTTTCGGGGACGACGGGAGGATGGCTTCCTCGTCGCAGAGGAAGGACATCAAGCTGAACCTGGTAAGCAAGAGGGGCGGCGGAGGAGGGTACGAAGACGATTACTACGACAGGAAGCACCGCGGCGGCAGCAGGGACCGCTACGACAGGTCCTACAAGTCCGGCGGCGGCAGTCGCTACGGCTACTCGAGGGCGAACAAGTACCGAGACTCGTCGTCCTCGAGCCGCAGCGACTCGGACTCGGACAGCCGCGGTAAGACGTACGAGGACGAGGAAGACGCGCCGAAGCCCAAGATCGCCATCAAGGTGAAGGGCAAGATCGGCATGTCCGCTTTCCAGAAGCAAGGGGCCGCGGCCCTGAAGAAGCCGCCGATGCTCACCACGGAGCAGCAACGCAAGCAGCGGATACTGTCCACGGTGCTCAAGAAGATGAAAAAGAACAAAGACGACGGCGGCAAGGTGGAAGGGCCGGCCGCGATCGGTACGCCGCCGGTGTTGGCGGCGGCGGGAGAGATCAAGGGAACCGACTTTGAAGCCCTGCCGATGGACATCGAGCAGTCCCCAGAAAACGGAGTCGTGGCCGGTGTAGAAAGCGCGGAGAATTACAACGCGGAAGTTGTTGTCGGTCCGCAGCAGCAGCAGCAGCAGCAGCTGCTGCCGCCACCGCCGCCGCATGCGGAGCCGACGTACAGCCGCAACCGCCGCGCGGTCGACACCGACGAGGAATCCGATTCCGAACCCGCCGTTCCCGGCGAGGAAAACGTCCGGATCGGAGAGATCCCTTTGCCGAACCGCATGGTCCCTTGCGTGGCTCCGCGCCCAAACCCTCCTCCTCCAACGCCGACGCCTAGTCCGGCCGTTTCCGCTCCGGCTCCTGCTCTTGCTCCTGTTCCTGCTCCGTCCCAAGTTGCCGTTGCAGAAGTAAAACAAGGTTCTGTCGCTCCTATTGCAGTTCAAAATACAAATGTTGACGCCGCACTGCAACCGCTTCCGGACGACCAGCAACAACGGGAACGCGGCGGTGTGGACGTGACGACGGTTGACGACGCTGACCCCGCTTCGATAGACCTTCCTCCGCAGACGACCGTAGTTTACGGCGATGCGGAGGAAACGCCATCGGGCAACCAACGGAAAGAAGCGGAGGTTTCGGTCGATGTTGCCGACGACGAGAAGAATGCGGAGGTGGTTGCCGGTGAGCGTACGGAAGTTGAAGCGGCGGCGGCGGAGGAAGACGTAGATGATAAGAGCGGTGAAGAAGTAGTCGAGAAGATGGAAGCTGAAGCCGATGAGGTTGCGGTTGTCGTGTCCGGGGAGAAGAGCGGCGAAGACGATGTAGCCGTTTACGAAGATGACGTGACGCTCGCGATGGGCGTTGCGGATGCTGTCCCGTTCGCGGAAGCGGGGGAAACGGTAAGCGAGGAGGTTGTCGCGGCTGCCATCGAAGAAGCTGGCGCCGAATGCGGCACGATGGCCGGTTTCGACGATATTTTGGAGGTAGAAGTTGAGATGACGGTGAGCGGCGACGAGCTGAAAGGAGACTGAAAAAAAAGGGAAACTCACTCCATTTGGTTTTTTGGTAACCAAGGTGAATTTTGTTTGTTTTTTTTGACGGTAACCTTACGTAGTATCTTCTCAACTCACGGGAGCAAATGTTCTTGTATTCGCATTTGCGGGTTTTTGTTTTCCTTTTTTTATTTTTAATACATTGTTTCATTTCTTTTCTTCATTTGTTTTCCTGTTTGCTTTAATTGGGTCAGTTTAGAGTGCTGAATACTGGTTAGTTTCTGGGCTTAATTATTTTTTTATAGTTTCATATATGTATGTTCTTATGATTCTATTCACGAACGTAACCGTCGTAACACTACTTTAGATTTTGCAGGTTGGGGAAATTGTAAGCCCTTCAAGCAAAACAAAACAAAAAAGCCCAAACAATTTTTGGAGAAAGTAATATGGTTATTTCGATCTCTCCCACCGCACCGCACCGCGGCATCAGTGTTTGTAAGTTGGTTGCGAGAGAGAGAGATAAAGAGAGAGAGGGAATTATAGTTGTCATTTGCCCAACACACATCCGTGCACGAATGATGAAGCAGGTGTTGTTGAAATCCGTTAAGTGTATCCGTATATATTCAATGTGATTATTTTCTGTTTTGTTTTTCTTTATCTCTGGATTTCCCGTTACAGCTGATGTCTCTCGGTTACTTACACACTCGCGTTGTCACTTTGCAGGAAAAATAACACGAGGCTTTTAGGCACGTACACGTAGAGAAAAGGCGGCAGACGCACGCACGCGACGATGAAAGATTTGGTTTACGCAGTTACTTTCCCCTCCGTTCGATCTGCATTTTAACTAATGTTATTTCTTTTGCGGTTTCATTTTGTAGCAATACTGTTATGACGTGTTCTGTCGATGCGAAAACAAACAAACAAAATTGTGTCATTCTTCGGCCCGGCGAAAGACCAAGCGCGGTACTTAACCGCTTCTTCTTGCAGTAAAAGAGAGTTTGTAGGCAAGACACTTTAAATATTACAATATTCTTGTGGATGTGTTTATTTTGGCCGAGAAGTTTTAGCTTGATTCGCATTCGTTTCCCCGACTTGTACGTGTCGCTCCAGAGTTACGCGGCGCCAAGTTAAGTTGGATGATCACGCTAGTATGTCACTGTGCACTATAATGTTGAGCTGCTCTTTATATTTTGCTGCTCTCAGTCGGATCCTCAATAAAAGTTTTAACAAGTCACTCGCTACTTCTCCCCCCCCGAGCCACACAAGTGTAAAATAATGACTTGTGCCATTCGGTACTCGATTACGGTCAGAGTAAGTTTCAAACGGAGACGAGAGAGAGAGAAACTTTCAATTTTCCTTCTCCCGCCGCTGGCCTTATTTCATTTTTGCGCGTTTTTCAGATGACTATTTTCCGACATATTCTCAAGAATGGGAATATTATATGGCAAAAAAAAAACAAAAATAAGAAATACGACTCTGGTCGTCAATCTATGGATGTAATGCGTAACAAACACAAAAAGTATAAAAAAAATAACGGGATGCAAAATTGAGATTTCACACGTGCGTAGGTGAGCGTGAAACTTCAAGATATATCATACCGAGAAGACTGCAATTAAGCTGGAAACTTATCCCTCGGTTATTTGGAGGCATCTGTTTTGCTGATAACTATTTTCTGGTCATGTTGCCGGATGGGTGGACAGATGATGACCGGAAGAGAACTGCAAGTACTTCATGTTTGCTAAATCATTTTGTCTTGTTTTTTCTCGTCCATTTTCAAGATGTGCAGGGTAGGAGAACGAATGGACGTGGATGGATAGCCACATCGTGTATCCTTTTTATTATACGGTGAAATCAGGTACATTATTTAAGAGGTGAGTTTCAGTAGAACGTGTCTAAAATGAAGCTGCTGATGGAGTCGTACGTAAACTTTCATGAAGTCGATAGCTTATAGCAAAAAGGAGAGAAAGCAAATCACCAGGTCTTTAATTCAATGCAGCAATGGACAAGTACCTTCCTCTTATTGCCAGAATACAGTAGGACCCGCTTATAGCGTCTCCCGCTTACAACGTTATTCCGCTTATAACATACAAATCCAATTTAACAGATTTTCAGCATGCCGACAAAAAAAAAAATCCGTATTTAACAAATCCCGCTTATAATGTTGAAAAATCTTGCATTTGACCGCAACGCTATATCGAGGTCCTACTGTATATACCGTAAATCCTCTAATAAGCGCCTATCTCAAATAAACGCCGCTCTCATAGCAAACACATGGGCAATGTTCTGTAAATTCAAATAGCCGCCTAGGCGTTTAATAGAGGATTTACGGTATACCATTCTGTGGGTTTCAATTCACGAGAAATTTGTAGTTATTATTAGTAATGTATGCCCAGCAGTATCAGTTTAGAAAAGTTGGACTGTAAAAAAAAATGGAATAATGTGGACAGTTGAACTTGAAAATTTGGTGGCTGCATATAATTGCTGTGTAGAACTGCGAAATTTTCAATATTCCAATTCATCTGTCGCAAAAGTTTTGTAAACTAATTTTTTGCTTTATAAATGATAAGGGGCCGTCCATTTAATACGTACGCACAGGGGAGGGGTAGCAGGAGAAGTTTACGTACACCAATCGGAGTTCGCAATTGAAAACCTGGAAACATGGGTTAAACCCGCATTTTGTGAAGAAATTAATTTAGCTACTTTGTATGTACTGATTTGAATTAATACATACCAGTATAAAGTAAAAAGACAATTTGTTACAAGTTAAATGTAGTAAAATAAAAATTTTGATGAATCGTAATTATAGTCAGTGTGTATGTACAGGGGGGGTTGGGTTGAGTGTGGTGCCTATGTACGGAAGGGAGGACGGGGGTGTAAAATTGACTGAAAATGAGTACGTATTAAATGGACGGCCCCTAAGGCACTAAAAGATTTTCTTTTGGGATGTGTATTCGTATAGCAGGCATGTTAGTTAGGGACCATTAATAAATGATGTCACAGCTCTATGTTATTACCTGACACATGCAATTTAAGATTGCAAATTTTAGTTACATGAAAAGCTAATCGCTCTTTGTATGGGCATTGGAAGGGTCAATTATTTCCAGTTGATATTGACTGGGGAGATGTGAATGAATATTAAATCATTTAGTTTAATGGAATTGACCCTGTTTTCAATGAAATTTAATTATGTAATAAATGTATGGTCTCATTCCCTTCATTTTATTTAAGTTTACCACAAAGACGAGGGGGTGTTCAAGATAATGTGACATGGGGGGGATTAAAATAAATGCGTGACATCATTTGTGGATGGTCCCTTATGAAGTTCCAGTTCTCATTTATAAACTACGTTGGCATTGACGCACTGGCTCGTCAGTTTTAAGTACATTTCGGCATTTATTTATTTATTCGTATCACGTGGACTCCAGTAAAAATAATTGTGTAGTGGGAAATTTGATAGTTTTATCTGGTTGGGTTCTGTGAGTTCATGT
>WWPM01024579.1:0-29040 GCA_023279145.1 Glomeris maerens | reverse complement strand
CCGATATCGAAATGGGTCTAGTACCGAAATGAAATACCGGTATAAATTTCATTCATAATTTCGGTCCACGAATGGAGTTACCGCGGGAAATTTAAATCTGGAAAAAATTGATTTTCGGTAAAGGTCTTTTTTGTTGTTGTTCCCTGATTCAATATTAGGTTGGGTCCTTTCCTTCCTTCCTTCCTTGGCCCATTCGTTATTGGAATTGCAAGAATACTATTTGTTATTAATAGCCCCAACTCGTCTCGCAACATTACGCTCCGTTGCCTTTTCTCAATTTGCCGATATACGTATACTTTTTCATTGGCGGCATATACCGGCCATTAAGCAAGTCTCTCAGCTGCTGAATAATTGCAGTTGGCTTTAATTGCGAACTGTACTTTTAGGGCGGCCATCTTGGAACTGAAAGAGGGAAAGAGAGAGAGGAAATCCAAGATGGCCGCCGTTTTTGAGGTTTCGCAGGTTTGACGATGCAATTGAATGCATGGTCACGTGGAACTGGATTCCTGCCGCCATTCGCAACACATTCCCGCCAAAACATGTCATCCTTGCCAAGTAATTTTCAAGGAGTCTTTAAGTTGTCTCGGGGAGGATCTCGGGGGCTCTCGCGGGCCCGTTGACGGGAATTACGCGGGAATCGTATCGATCGCGTGTTCTTAGCCGCGTATACGTGTCTTTCCCCCTCCACTTTCTTGCTCATTTTCTTACATATTGGCATCGCCAAAAGTCACATACTGTACATACACACCCCGTACTTGTGTTTCTGTCGCAAGTACGACCAACATTCGCGTATCGATCGCATCGGGTCGATCGGCTGCGAACACGCGTGGTGCCCGTATATACGTATATACTTACACCGCAGAATTAGGACCTTTTCTCTTATACGATCGAGTATGTGCTGGCGTGTTATACCAATGGGCAGTCTGTGTTATTTTTTGATGATGCTGCAGGCATGGATATAATGGTTTCACCACAAGTATACGTGTTTCTGACACCAGGAGGGCTTCCATGCAGCGTGAAGAGATGTGAGAGTTGGGGCTGTCTGCTAACGCGATATAGGCCCTATGCTTTCTAATAAATAACTGGTTTGTCGTCAAGACTGGGATTTATTAGAATCGTTTTATATTTATATTATGCTACATACTGAACAATCCCTGGTGGAAAGTTTTGAACCAAATGAAGACATTGTGGGTTAACCATTTCTTATTATGCATGGACATCTCCAAGAAGATCAATCAATACGTGCAATTGGTCTATAGGGTCCTTGCATGTTGTGTGGCTTTATAGCCCTTTGCGTGCCGAGGAGTAACGAAAGGCTTCTTCTTGGCCCATTGAATTCAACTTCATATGAATTATTGAAATTGGGTTCTGGATTTTTTGTCGTCATAAATGTGTATCATTTCCTGAAAATGGTTACAATTTACTGATACCGGTATGGACTAGTAAGGATATTATTTTGCATGCTGTTGTTGGTTTATATACGGAAGGGAATTAAAGGGAAGTGAATTGTAAATTTAATTACACATCGTTTATATAGTAATGTCGCGTTTTCTTGAAACTCGATTAAATGCGACTTAATCGACGAGCTTCTCGATCGATCGATATTGGACGGATGACGTCATCAACCTGTAACTTTGATGAGGTTTTTGGATGCAAACATTATACCTATATCCCTTTTTCCTATGTCTTTTGTGTATAACAATGGATATACGAGATGTGATTGGATCTCTATGACGTCGTAAAAATGTAAATAACTCCGGCAACATCCCCTTATAGTATATAAACAGAAATTGTGAAAACTGCACAAGACAGTTTCATTTTGCGATTCCTGCAGGAGTACTACATGTCAGACACAGCCATATTGCATGCTTAAATTTTTATTATTATTCTTTGATTGGTATATTAAACTAATAGAGTTTATTTTGATTAATTTACCGTTTCAAATTGAATCTTTAAAATACCTTCTGTGTAGGCCTATATATGTACAATTTGCAATTATAAGATAGGGATAATTGAAATTAGTTTGTTTATTTTAAATGCCTGCATGCAGTTCATTTGAGTTTCCCAAACGACAAAGAAAAAAAAGTTTAATTTGGGAAATTTGCATTGTTTATTTTGCATTCGCGTATCGATTAACAAGTAATTAGATGCAAATTTCATTGATCGTGTATTTTACTATGTATGCAGCGTTTGTTAACAGTTATAGAAACAGTTTTTCTGTACAAAAGAAGAAGCAAGTGGTATTTGTTAGATTTCTTACTAATGTTCAGAATTTTTTAAGAATAAATGTATAACAAATTTGACCATATTCCAAAAAACCCAATCGCAAAAACTGGAATTCAATTCAGTGTTGCATTGGATGCGTGGGAATGTAGGTATATTATTTGTAATATGACTGAACGATTGCATAGTTCATGCAATCGGAAAGTGGAAACTCTGATGGAATTTCCAAAGAAATGCCTTTTTCCCCATGCATGCATGCATTCATTCTTCTTCTTTTCTTATTCTTCTCCTTCTCCTTCTCCTTCTCCTTCTCCTTCTCCTTCTTCTCCTTCCTCTTCACATAACACATCCATCAGTCATTCTCGCATTCTGGCTGCATGCACTGCTAAAAGAAACACATTGGCGGATATCGGATGCTATGTGTCGGTGTCATGGCGGCCATTTTGCTATATAAGGACCTAACTCCACCCACACGCACACACACACACCGGTCGGTCCCCGGGGTTTACAATATGTGCAAAAGGGGGCATGTATTGTGTGAGCTATGGGCAATGATCATGTTGAGATGGCGTGGGTCGAGTGTGTGTGAAGAAGAAGAAGAAGAAGAAGGAGGAGGAGGAGGAGGAGGAGGAGGCAAAGGATCTAAAGAGGGTGGGAAAGGTTAGGGCCTGTCAATATACTGTGTGGCCAAGCACGTCCATGCGTGCCTGTGCACGTGATCGATGCATTCCCTTTGCACATTTCCTTATATATATATATATATGTGGGCCTCAGCCGCAGAATCTTATTACGCCCAACGTCTTATTCTTAACCTTATATCCGAAACGTTTCGATAATCGAGTTCCTCCTCTCTGGATCCACGCACACATATGTAATTCGTAATGGATACTAATCTCTTCACCTCTTCATATGTACAATGGTCTAAATATGTTGTTTGTTGTAAAAATTAAGGAAAGTTATTTAAGAAATGAATGCGAAAACAACCGTATGTTGCTACTTTTATAAATTAGTAAGAAAACATTTTTTGAGTAGGGTAAATTGATTGTTAATGACATGGGAAATAATTAAGCCGCAACGTTTTGAGTAGTAATTTGTCCGAGTAACTTAATACTTTGAGTGACATTTAAGAAGAAGGAAAAGAAAGTTGATGTTTTTGCGGAGTTGGCAACACGCATTTTCAGGTTATTTTTAGATATTATTACTCCGTATTTATTTGCCATTATATAGAATCAAATATCACTTTGTATACGTAGGCCATACTGTACATATACCAAATTGGGAAAGTGAAATGGAACTCTTTTAGCTGGAGCGCCTTTGTGAAACTCGAGCCATATTTAACCCTAATTATATTTTTTTTTTGTTATATGCAGCAAAAACTTCCCATTCTTATTTGTCAAAAAAATTGATTTATGAAGGATGAAAATAGCGACAATGATTGGTCGATCAATTTATGATAATGTGATAGGACTCGACGCAGCGCTCTCTAGTGACGGTACGCGGCACTAAAATGCAAATCTTACATTTCGCCCGATTTAATTAATTATCCCCAAGGAAACAGAACATTAGTAATTTCAATTTTGTTTTTCATTTACTCTTCATTATATACTCCAACAATAACAACTCATTATTTAGCCATTTAATTGCGGATCCGCCGACCCGGAACTTTCGGGTCCGCAAACTGCAAGAACCTGAAATCGGTTTGAATTATTTGCGCATTCATCATTTCTGTTGGGTTCCTTGAGAAGAAGAAGGTCCTAATTTGAATTATTACAGGGATATTTGACTATATACGAACCACTTTTACGGTCCCAATTAGTTCACATAATCGAGGTTATATTTTTGGGATTGCATTCTTACGCTGGGACGAAAGGGGTTTCTTGGAGTGAAACACGATAAACGTTATAAAGAGGGAATCAACGAGCTGAAGCCAATCGACATGAACGCGTTTTATTTTATCTTTCGATCGATAAATTCAACGTCTGAAAATGGAGGAAAAACAAGCGAGAAATTCCCTTAATGCGGCCGTATAAGGGGGAGCGTCCCGAAATTACGTCGCACTGCATCATGTTCATTCCCAATTCATACGTAATGTTATATACAGGGTGTCTCTAAATTCATGGTCAATACTGATAGGGGGGTATCTTCCCTGCATGAAATCAAGACATAAAGTTCCTATAAACCCGTGTCCCCCAAAAAGTAGGACCTACATAAAATGCGACATCCATAATTCATGCTCCCCACACCTTTATGAGGAACGCATAGTGAATGATCAATGGAAAGATGTGAGGAGCGTGAATTTTATGCAGCTGATAATGTTTTAAGCATCCAAATATGACGTGTACAGTATCAAGCAAATCTATATATGGATCTGACTGGACACTTAGGGGCATCAACTGACACTATTCCCTGCTACATTGAGCGTTAGAATATACCAATATGAGTATGAAACGTAACTACGATGAGGATAACCGAGTCTCACCATGCGACATTGTCAGTTGACACTCAAAATCGAGCGCACCGACTATAAAGATTTTTCTGCGTGTATATACATACTACAATAGCACCATAGAGATAGAGATTGTATATTAATTGTATTAATTTAAGTTTTTACATAATCTAAAACTACAATTAAAGGTGAACTGACAAGCTTTTTCTATAAGGTATACCCTGAAAATTAAACCGAAGAACAATCCCCAAAAAATAAAACTACAACTCGGTTTAATTTCTAGGGTGCCTTAGAAAAACTAGTCCTAATTAACCTTTGGGACCATAAAAAGTAAGAATTCTAGCACAAAATCTATCGTTATCTAGCATGATTTTCATTTATATACTTTTAACAATATTATAGTTAATTTTAATAGTGGACGTTGCTAGTTTTTTTGACATTTTTAATATTTTTTAGTAATTAATATTAATACTGTGTTATTGGTTTTTATTAATAGCTGCTTTGGATTCAAAATAAAATATTTGATTACTTTGCGTAAAATAGAGTTGGACCGATTAATTATATTTGATTAATTATCAGGTAAAATTCTGTAATTTTGCGTAGATAAATACGGAGCAGAGTACATTTGTGACAATTAAATTTGCTGGGAGAACGTAATTTTTGCACGCTCCCCCCTTTAATTTCTCAACGAACGGATGGGAAAGGAAGTACTAAGTAGGTTTTAATTTTGTCAGTGCCCCATGCTGCGGCCTACTGGGACCTTAGTGGCACACGAGTTAAGTCGTTCATTAGCCACCTTGGGCTGTTTCATTTGTCAGCTCATCGATTATGGACACATTACATTTAGGCCGCCATTACACCAGTCATGCCCTTTGTATTTCTCCTTGAAAACAATTCGCCGGCAAGATTGAGGAAATAAATGGCTGGGAAAAAAAGGGGGTGATAAGGCAACACGGGGGAGGGGTGTTGCATTATTAATGTCTTGAAGTGAGATAAAGCTCGTTGCTGAAGATATATCGATATCCTTTATCTTTTTCCAGGTGCTGTTCAGCGCTTACAAAAAACCACATTTCTTTTATAGATAGATACTATTTATCTTTACCCTGTTTATTTTGTCTTGTCCCGGAATCTTTATTTTTTGCCGCTTCTTACGTAAAAAACGACACGTCTTCACTTCAAAGACGCTAATCGAGACATGTGCGGTTCAACATAAGTGTATACTAAAAAGTTAGCAAATAGTAGGAGCGTTGTAACTAATTTGTGAAGGTTTTACAATTTTTATGGAGCTGTATTCGTGCGAGTTCAAAGAAAGTAGTGCCAATCCAAATGAAAGTAGTGCCAATCCAGTTAAACTTGTAATGGGCGTATTCGGCAATTCATACTGTCTGTCTGGGTCGCCAGATATCTTGAGCTTTGGCCAGGAAAGTTGTTCGGCAATCCATGTCGGCCTCAAGAGATCAAAACAGGTTTTTTGTTCGGCAAACCAAATGTCTGAGGAGTGATGTCATTTTCTCTGGCTGCCGTGTCAGAGACAAATTTCTCGCCTGGCTCCTCAGACAACAAGATGGCGGCCACCATGGAATGTTCGGTCCAGTACGAAGGGTCGCAACATGTGCCATCGCAACTGCGTGACGCGTAATCCGCCATTTTGAATTACTGAATACAGAAATTTGTGGTCGGCAAACCAGATAAATTGGGTGCCAGACATGCACAGAGATGACGTCACACACTCTGGCGACCCAGACAGACAGTATGAATTGCCGAAACCGCCCTATATATTCCTGTGTGATTTATCGAAAATATCGTATCGCGGATGGATATAAAGCGTGCAATCAATTCTTTCACCTCACACAAATTATGACGCTTCTGCTCTTTGGACGTTTAGTATACAATTATGGTAACAAATTTGGGGGGGGTTTCTGGGACCTAAAGAGGAGGTGGGGGGTTCAACATGACAGCAAAATGCGATACTTAGGGCCTCAGAATTAAGACTCTTGATACTTTTTATAATGTATAAAGGAATCTAATGAGAAATAAGAAAAACCGTTGTTGGAGTTGCATGATGGGTAATTTTGTTGTGATTGAATTGGGTTGTTTCAAGGACTGTATATGTACCACTTGCATTCATCGTCTGTGAGCTGGTGAAACGAGATAAGAAAGTGTGTATGTAGAGTGCGTGTGCGTGTTTGTTCACCTCTTCAACTTGATCCTTTCTTTATCTTTAAGATGGACCGTTTACTTGAGGCTGTTGTCAACCTTTTTTTTTTTGTTATACACACTAGGTCCTAACTCAGAACCTGGAAATTAGGGAGGAGATATATAAGAGAGATTTGTGTAGATTACCTGGCGTAAAATTGCCACTTTTTACTACCGTCTTGGCTCGTTTCTTAACATTTGCTCTACTCTGATTGAGTTTGATGGAAGTACTGATAGCCAACTAATTCAAACCTAAGCAATCGATTTCAAGCGTTTCTTGTTATACAACTGCTGCAGGTGTTGTAATGTAGTATTAAGTAAGTAACAGTTCTTAAATGAAAGAAGGGGTGGGGGGAGATCTGCAGAATGTATGCAGTTGAAGAGTAATCTTTTAATTCTTTCAATCGGTGATATGGCTTATATTCGTGTTTGTTAATATTTATTTCGTTGTTTTTCACCTGCGGGAATAAACAGAGCCGTAAACGTTATATAGCATTTGTATATCTGGGGGTACGTGTCTGTTCAAATGCCAAATATACGGGATAGATTTATTTATACACGGAGTATAAAGCGAGTAAGTTTTTTTGTTGTATATATATAGTCGCTTTCTGTGGCTCTTCATCACTGTCTTCCTCGAGTCGGATCGATAATGTAAAACTTGAGTTTGTTTGGAAAAATTTCACGGCAGACGATGATGTATTATTTGCCTTTTGCTATATACTATATATCATAGTATAGGTCAGAAGAGAAATTTGGGGGTAAATGCCAACCCCATAACAATTAAGGAGAGGAGTTTTTCTCTCAATCTCCCGACTGTCACGTGTGTCAAGAAGTGAGAAGGGCCTTTATCACTTGATCAAATAAGTAATAATGTAAGAAATGACACTGGTAAAAGGGTGTAATGTGCTTAATTTGAGCACCTTATGTTAGTGGAAACAAACATTTTTATAAGAAACTAATTGTTTGTACACCTTTGCTGTTTTTCTTAAGAGTTTTCTTAAAGTAAAATTTACTCCTACACAGTATTATAACCTCAATTTAAATCTTGTTAAAATGCATATAGTTAAAGCTGGAAATCATATGGGATCATCCATAATCAAATATTAAAAAGATTTGTTGTGATTTAAACACAATTAAATTTAGACTGAACCTCGTGCGAACTTTAGTGTGATTTTGATTAATGGGTTCTAAACATAATTACTGGTTATATAGAATTTTTTTCATACAAAATATTTTCTTGATCCGAAATGCCGATTTTGTGAAATCTATTATGTATCTATTTCACTTCAAAATCCAATTATTATAGATCAATTGGATGAAAAATTCATTATAAAGTTGCTTTTAGGTATATATTAATTAAGAAAATAAACTTGTTACTTGTTCATGGAAGTCGTGCTCATTAAAAGGGAAAGGTTAAGCAGTTTAAAATTATGATAGCAATGGGCCTGTACTGTATATACACAGTGTATGAATAATGTGGAAGTTGGCCGGGGAAGAGTTAAGTACGAAGATTGGCCGGTAGGGGGAGCTATACAGGGCATGCGAGAATAATTGATGGTAGCGAGAGAAATGGGAGGCAAATTGGAAGTCGGGCAAGAAGAAGAACCACTTCTCTTTTCTGTTTCTTTTTTCATTTCCTTTTGTCTCGGTGCTTGCCTTATTTTATTTTTTTCCCTTATTTATTCCCCGTTTCCTTTTTCTTATTTCCCTATTTCTTTGAAGTAGGAGAGATGCATATTCACGCATTGAGTGGCAAAGGCATGGTGATTAACCTCGGGGGGTTGTTGTCTAAAGCGGGAGAATTTAGCATTGCCAAGAATGACATAATAAGAAAGAACGTATATATAAGAAGAAAAAAAGAAAGATTTTCTTCTTGAGAAATAGGAGGGCATTAAAGAAAAAAGAAAGAAAGAAATGTGGGCCTTCCGGGAAATGGAGAACGATGCAAACACATCTCAAATGATGATCTGGATATATCGATGATGGCCCTATAAGTCATATCTCAAGACAACCAACCCCCCTTTCTTAAATATTGAACATAAGTTTATAAGATTTTTTGACTTTGTGGATTAGTTTAGTGTCAGGAGAGAAGAAATAAACATGTATATTAATGTTTTGGCCCTTTAATTTATCAAGACACGAGGAACCTTATATATATATATATAGGGCCTACTCGGTCCTGCTATTGTGCGGCCTACAGAGGGCGCTGCACGCCGATACGTATATCGATTTTACCCGTTGATGTTGATATATATCGAAATTACACAAGTATGGATCTCTCATATGTAGAAAAGTTGGTCCTTTGGGGGGAAGCAATAGGGCCGTTTGGACGCGTGCTGGGTTGGGGACTTGAACGCCCTTGGGACACGTAATGAGCTAAATGAGACGGTGCAGAGAATTGCCGAGTTGGGTCCCAAAATGGCGGCAAACGGAAGCACTTAATTGGGTCCTTATATATATACAGTTACTGCATGGGCAGGATCGCGAGTCGAGAGGCCAAGTAGTAGTGTGCAATTGTGCTTTGTGCGCGTGCGCAGAAAACCTAATGATGACAACCAAGGACTTGGTGGAGACTGAAGAGGGCGCTGCGAACGGCGCCTCACAAAATGGCCGCCGGCTCTCTCTCTCTCTCTCTTTTTTACTCCAGCCCAATAATATCGATTTTGCCAATGGAATTGTGTTTACAAAGTCGATTCTGGGAGAGAAGTCGATCTTTTGTGCCGTGTAGATGGCGCTGCGAACGCGCACACAATGGGTGCCCAAACCAATCGATCGATGTTGCTTTCAATTAATACGGTATATGTGTTTGTTGCGAGGGAGAGGGAGAGGAGGGGGGAGGGGGAATGGGCCCTACTTCTGTTATTTCCTTTTTGCTCTGTTATGTGTATATACAGTTGATGTGTTCAAGTTTAATTTCAGTTGTTAACTGAGGGGTTGCCATAGTGATGGATGCTGCATGGGAGGAGGAGGAGGGCTGTTTTCTTTTCTTTCTTTTCTTTCTTTTATAGTGTATAGGGGGTGGGGGGGATGTGTGCATGGGCCGGAATGGCGAGAAGGGAGAAGGGTTACATGCGTGAACGCCTCTATAATCCGTTCGCTAAATCTCGCTTATATACGGTCGATGATGCCCTTTTCTTCCCCGAGATGCACATGCCGAGAGACGTGTCACAACCCAAAAAGATGCTCTTCTTTATATATAATATAATATCAAAAGGAGAAAAGATGAAAGTTTAGCGGCGCGCAATCGGCCCCAAGAAAAATCTTGTTTATATAAAAGCGGCAGCAGATAAAAAGGGCCTCGCGACAAATTGCACGTATATATAATATCGAACTGTTGTTATAACTAATGGACGTATGTATATGTGTGTGTGTGGGGGGGGTGGAATTATAGATGTCTTTGTGCATGCCCTATACAATCACTTTAACCCTTTATCTAAAGCCTGCGTTTTTATTTATTGGTCTTTTTTTTTTAGTCCCAAAAGGTCCTAATAGTTTTTTTTATAAGTATTTTCACACAGAAAATGTTGAAACAATTCTGTATTATTTTAATTATCTGTAGTCTTAGGTATAGAATTGAAATATAATTTTGGCAATTAATCCTTTAGATCCTATACATTTCTGTTTATTGATGTGCATTGGGCTTTTTAGGCCCAAAAGGGTTAAGTACATCTCCAAATAAGACACGGTGAGCGACTATATAGTGACTTCTTCTTATAAAGGTCTCAATGTCAAGGTCTTTTTTATCGTCTCTTTTCAAGTGTCTTTTTTCCCCAAGTGTCTCTGTTGACTGCGAAATGTCTTTTTTTGAGACACATTGGCGATGGAATTTAGAGACACCTGCAATAATGCATTTTTTGAAATCACGACCCTCGTTTTGGCGTCTTTATTTCTTAGAAGACCCCAAATGCGTCTCAAAAGGAGTCACCAGGGTTTAGAGTACGTGTGTATATAGTATACGAGACGTTTGTATTTTGAAATATATATAGCATTAACCGAAAGTGCCCTTATAATGTAAAATTCACTTTACAGATGTTACAGTTTAATAATATACAGGGTAGTTCGTAAATAATTGAACACTCATGCTGGAACCTACTCTGTGAAAATTAATATTTCAAGAGTTACATTTCAATCAATTTTGAATGACTATATATGTAGTTTGAGGTTTGAGATAATGAGATACTGTATCGATCTTTTGCCATGTGCTATGTATATTGGTATTTGATCCTTGACCTTGCTAAGTTGACCGGTGATGGTATATTCCAGGCTAATGGAGGAGCTTCCATTTCTCTTCCCATATACGGGTCTCAATTAATTGTTATTGGTTATATCGATATTATCGATTTGCGAGGAGTTATTACATTGTATATCACGATGACCATTTGGCCTTTATTGCGCTGCTGCTGTGATTTATTTACAATAACCTCAAACATTTTAGTGTTCGTCTTTTTTATTTTGGGCGCCAGGTAGCGCTTTTTTACATTTTTTTTCTCTACATAAATAATATTGCTCACATGGGACATCGATAAAACGTATAGATGCACAGTTATTATTACTGTTTTCATTGGTTGAAATATATTTTTTAACGATCGTATATTGGATACTTAAACGAACATTGTTGGGGTAATAACATTTCCATTTTGATGAGTGCAAAGCTTCTATTAGTTGGGACAACAGCGGCTAGATGGCGCTCTTGCAGCTCATCGTTTTCTGGCGGTTTTTCTCGAGCCAAAAGTTCAAATGTGTCCAAAATACTACTGCAGCATGAAATCTGAATCAGGGAAGTGAAATTCTCGTTTCGCATTTGTATACGGAAAGCGGATTGCGGGTTTTTCGCTTGCGGTCAGTCGTGTTTATATATGGCGTCGGCAAAATGGCGAAGATGGAAGGGTGTGGTTTACCGGTTTTGGACGATTCCTACATACAGTATGTGTTAGGTCGTGGGTGAAATTGGCAACCCGCGAGCCGGAAATGGCAGCCGGCGTGTGATTGATTGTCGCGGCTGCCAATATCGGCGCTGCGGTTGCAACACGTGTTCCTCCACGCTCGACACTCTGCTCATCTCCGCCAGGGGGCGTCGCGCGAACGAACGTTCGATTCCGTGGAACGAACCGCATTCGAATCGAACGATTCCATGTCCAACATGGCGGACGTCGTCCTCGTTTCGTTTCGGGGTCGGGCAGCGCGACTTTGATCGGTAATCTCGGTTTGATTGCGCGAGTCGATCGATCATTTGGGATAGGGGGGGTTGTTTTGGGGGAAAGCTAGACGAGAGAGAGAGAGAGAAGTCTGTGATGACAACGACGAGATGACATCGGCAAACGAATGGCGTCGCTCAACGAATCCAATCGAACCAATAACAACAAGATGGCGGGCGGCGACGGAGGGGCGGGGCTAGGCGGGGGCGGGGGAAAGGGCGTGACCGGGAACGGATCGATCCAAACTAGGTTCACCATCGATCCATTCCTTGCTCCATTTTGACCAAGGTGACCCGAGCATTGTTCGCCATTTTTTCGAAACTTCTTTAAAACTGTCTTGCAACTGCGGTTCAAAATTAAAGATGAACTGATAAGATTTGGTAACGCCACGCCCCTCCCCCCCAAACACACACACACCACCCTTTCCCCTCCCCATGAAATTAACTTTCATAATATACAAATGACCCGAGTAAATAAAAGTTTATTCGTTGTTTGGAATAGTTTAAGACTAAATATTTCTTTCTAATTGGCTTAAACGACTGTTTGGGGGCGGGGCGTCTCAGTTTATGACGTCAAATCGTACTTTTGACATCGTATAGCGTGTATATATAGTTTGGAAATGATTTATATTTGAAATACAAATGGCCATTTTGAGATTATATGTATTGCAGCCGAAATGAAAGGTTGTTGTTGTTGTTGTTGTTGTTGTCGGACGGGAGCTAAATAGGATTTCTTGAGTTTTGAAAAAGAAAGACTGAACGAAAAAGGGCCAAATGTAGCGAAAAGCCCCAAGATTGCTCGAATTATTTATCGAACAACAAATGTATTATGTATTTGGTTTGCGTTCAAGCAAATGTACAATTCCCTCTATAAGAAGTAATTTATGTTCTCTTTAAGTGACAGCAGACATCTTTAAAAGGCCAAAAACCAATTTCGGGTTTTGGGGCGTAAAAAAAATAAATTTTCAATTTCAAGAACTTGATTCCCCCCTCCCCTTCCCCCCTTGCCCCCAATCCCTCTCTTCTTTCTTTTGGGGCACCTGTGAATCGGAATCTTCGTGTTTTTAATTTTAAGAGGAGCTCAATAAAAAAATCGAGATTTAATTTGGTGGAACTCGTTAACCCGAACCCGTCGGATAATGAGATTTTTGAAATTAAGTGGTTGAAACAAAAAAAAAAGTGGAAACATTCTCGGGAGAATTTAGTTTTTTGTACGTATTCTTCAAATATGCTAACGTTAAGATCTTATTTTTTACATTTTTTAACGGGATATAATCGTGATTGTTGTGCCAAAATAAGCCTTAATAAAAGTCGTGGTTTACTTATTTGTTACATTTTCTTATAAAATTCTGCATTTTATACTTAGTAAGCCGATTAACACTTCAATTTCATTACGACTGTACTGTATATACCGGCTTTGATTCGTTATTATTGTACTGTATAAAATGTAAATGACACGGAATGCTGTCGTGCGATGGAATTTCGAACGTTTTATGGGCGGATAGTTGCTAGGCATTGCCTAGCAGCTAGATATCAAAGGCGCTTCTGCTAATTGCAACTCGATCCAATTATTAAGAAGCGGGGGTTGATAAATTACGTTTAGAACCTGAAATGCGTACGAATGATTAGTGTTTTGTGGACTGTTTAAAATGACGTACTGCAGCCAATCGATCGTTTTCTTTTTTACTTTTTGTACGAAGAAAAAAAGAGATGTCGGCTTTTCTTTTTGATCTGGGAAAAAACAGTCTTAAGAAATTGGGTGGCAACAAGTTGTTGTTTACAGTGTATGGGCAGCCGTCCGTCGTCATATAACAAATTAACTGGATTATTGCCCTTATATATTTCTTTTTCTTTGCTTTTGCTTTCTTTGCTTTGCTTAGTCATTTCTTTTCTCGTTTTTTATTTTTGTTTCTTGTTGTGGAAAGAAGCCGAAGCGCCGTGAAATGATTGAAGGGAGAATATAAACAATGTTGGCCAGAATTAGCCACATGTACAAAGTGAGGAATTGTGGGGGGTGTTTAGGGCCGGGGAAAACAAACGATGTATGGGGTGGAAGTTGGAAATGAAGCACTCAATCGCCTTGCAGCTATTTGCATATGTGTGCGCCATTTGCAAAGGAATTTGTTGAAACCGGCTGACATTTTGATCGATTAATGGCATGCACTTTACAAGCAACTGTGCTAATGACTACATCCTCGGTTTGTCCCCTGGATTATATAGGTATGGTAAGCCAAACAAGCCAGAAATCACTTTTTGTGTCTTCCCAAGTAAATTGCCTTGTATGTATTTCCGCCTTCTCAGCCATTTAAAATGGAGGAGCATTCCCCAGCCTTTTTATGTTTAAAAAAATGAGTATAATTCAGGAATTAGCCTCGGATCCGTTGAATACATCAAATACAACGCATTATAATATTAAGGCAATTAGATTAAATTTGTCACAAATTAAATGCTTTTGTTTATTTAACCAATGAAAAAACCGCAATTGTGAATTGAAAGTATTTAATTTAATATTGATTTATGTAATTGTCTTTGGCTAAATTGTTTCATATAACGTATAAAGAATCAAAACATTTTGGAAACTTTTATTTCTATATTTGTCAAATAAAAATAAAAACCGAATTTGTTTATAGGACTATAATCCATTCAAAAGAAGTTGCGAAAGAAGGCGTGGCACACGCGGTGCTCGCGATTGGCTACATTGAAAAAAGGCGTGTCTTGTGGTTTCCGCTGCCAATCAAGATGTCGGAATCTATACTGCTGCTCACGCCCACATATCACGTGGTTTTCGCTATCCAATAAGCTTCGAATATGGCCACGCCTTTTTTCTCAACTTATTTTGAATGAACTATAGTATAAATATTTTTGTCCTTGGGTTTTAGTGACGTCATTTCGCTTCCAGCATCAAAAGTTTAGTAGTTGTTAGCTTCTTAGGTGAAAGTCTTAGCTAAGTTTATCGGGAATTTTTTCTCTTGAGATTAATCCTCGGTGCGCAGAGAAAGTAAATGTGCATAGGGGGATTTAAGTTTATATTTAATGGCGCATCTTCTTTAGTTTGGGTGATTTTTGCCGGCAAAGTGATTAATTTTAAAGGATGGGGGCCTTTAATTTAGTCATTCTTAATTTATATATCAACAAACCAAATGTTTACCGAGCGGATTTAGTGGTGAAACTTAGTTTGCAGTGCAAAGCTGAATGGTGGAAATGGTGGCAGCGATCACCACCATGAAACTGTAATTGTTCATTTTAATAATAAATGGCCAGACTTGGGATGGGACTCTGGCTCCTTGTACATTGCACAGAGAAAATGAAACTGAAGTTGCAGTCAGTTTTGGCATCTTTTATTTAAGAAATGATTGCGAATGTAATTTCATCATATTTTTTTGCTAATACGTACCGGGATGAAAAATGCCCCATATTTTCCATTATTAAATTGAATGTTATTTGTCTTTACTACACTATATACTATTTTTGACATTTAATTTCACGTAACTTTAAATCATTTACATTGGGAGATACATGTAACTTATTAGATAAAATACAGGGTGTTTCTTATATCTGGGGGATGCCACGATAATAGCAACAATTTCTAAGCTTAAGTTTAATCGTAAATAATACTTTCAGGTTTAAAATAAGAGGTGAAAATTGTTGAGGATTGCGGTTATACTTTGATTAATGTGTATATATGCAGTATTTGCGGGATTTGGTGGAATTTTACGTCGGTGCTTCGTGTAAAATGTAGCGCAATATTTGAAATATACTGTAATGCGTTAACATATATATATATATATGTATAAAAGAGAGGGGATTTTTATTTTTGAATTGATGACGACGCCGCAAATTGCACTATTAATAAAGCTAGGGGAAGCTGTTGAAATATATTGCACTGTACACAATTGAACGTGTATACAAACACGTAACAAGCAACAAGCGGTTGACGTTTATGATTTATAAAAGGCGTTCGTTCAGTTTTGCGGGCGATGCGATGGAGAATGGAGCGCCCCTGGCGGTTGACTGGCGAATTAGAGGCGAAATCGTACAATACGCGAGTGCTTTGCAGGCAAATATGCACACAACTCATTTGCATCTCTAATGAAGTGCGTTCGTCGTTGCATTTTCGCCAAAGCTTTTGGCCCCAAGGTGAAAATGGAAATGTTTGCGCAGTTTTGAAGCTGGCAATAAAATATATAAAGAAGACAAAGAGAAGAGAGATAGAAAAAGGTGAAAGCCGATGCCCTTTTGCCAGTCACCTTGAATTGTGATTTTTTTTTCCACTCCTTATTGAGACATGCCCCGCCTCTTTTCTTCGGAAATGACGCTAACGAGTTAAGATGTTTCCGTTCATTTTACAACTGGTGTTGTGTTTCTTGCGAAGAACAAGATACCAAGTTATTATGTATAACTTTTGAAGGAAAATTGTCGAATAAAAGCAGGATTTTCTTACAAAATATACATGTAAGACGAGCGTCTTCAAATTATGTCTCTTACAGAAATGCCTTTAACATTATTTGATAAACGTCTTCAGGTTGTATGAGAATGATTTTTGAAAGTCTTCTTAAGAAATATCTTGGGAAATTAATTAGGCCTATCTTAAAATTATTTTGAGAAATTAATTATCTTAAAACTATTTTGAGAAAGTAATTATCTTAAAATTATTTTGAAAAATTATCTTAAAACTATTCTGAGAAAGTAATTATCTTAAAATTATTTTGAAAAATTATCTTAAAACTATTCTGAGAAATTAATTATCTCAAGGAATTTTGCGAAATTATCTTTAATAGTATTTTGAGAAATCCATCTTCGAGAATATTTTGAACACTATTTTCTCTTTCCAATATTCTTGAATATATTTCTCAAATTATAATTAAAGGTACTTAAAGATAACTAGTATATTGTAAGTGTAAATTACCATATGTTGTCATTTTGTTATGAATACAGTTGTCTCATTTTTAAATGTAATTGGGTCTTTTTATCGGCATTTAAAGTGTAATTCATTGATTTTCCCGGTGAATTTCTCAACTGTTTTTATTTGCTGCGCGTTTGCGTTAATAATCCGTAGTTTATTGATTTCAATCAACGAGTTTTTGTCTTATTTGGTTGCGTTTTATTGGTTCGTTTTTTTGTCTTGAAAGGGCTCGGGGAAATAGTAAATCTCGGTATAAACAATACGGCTTTTTCGGTTTGGCTTTCATCTTTCATATTTTCCAAGCTGCTGTTCACCTCACATTAAATAAACACGATCCAATAATATGTAGTAAACATGTTTTCGAATTCCTAAATTCTTCAAGTGTAAGTTTTCGAAAGGGGAGCTTTTAGGGCTGGCTTCACTGCGGCGCTTATTGATGGGGGCGCTTCTGCAGTTTGCTTCACCGCAATTCAGTTGCAAGGGTTGCTTTAAAGGTTGGCTTAGTAGCAGTGCTTTCCAGTTATCCTAAATACAAACTCTTTCTAACCCTTTAAAGCCTGCAGCTTTTGTTTATCGATATGTGTATAAAATTGAGCACATCTGAAGTGGGCCTATATTTAGTCCCAAAATGCCCTAATAGACTTTAAAATAAAGGGTTTCGGGCAAGAAATGTTTGACTAATGTTTCAATTCGAATTATGTATTCTCCGCTAGAATTGAAAACCCTTTAGATCCTTGTGTCCCAATAGGGCATAAAGGGTTTAAGGCCATTTAAGACTTTGTAGCTTTATTTTGAGGGTTGTTGTAGTACTGTACGAACTACTTTTAAGGGTCGCTTTGTGGGCTGGCTGCTAATACTGTATGTATGTTTTGTTTTTTTCCTCCTTTGGCAGGTTACGGCAACGTGGCCCCAAAGACGACGCTGGGCAGGGCGGTGACCATTGGCTACGCCATCATCGGCATCCCCCTCATGCTGCTCTACCTGACAAACGTGGGCGATGGACTGGCCAAGTCCTTCAAGTACATGTACGGTCGTCTTTGTAGGTGTGGCAACCGCGCTTCTCGACGCGCGCGAAGACCCGCCTCCAGCGGCAGCAGCGCCACCTCGACGGCCAAGACGGTAGCGGGTGACAACTACAGGGCCCACCAAGTGTTAGGGGTTGGCCACCACTCGTCTCCTCCTCATCCTCCTCCCCCGCCTTCCTCCAAACACAACGCTGGGTCCGTGGCCGAGGCCGCTGCCCTTAGGGACAAGCTAAGGGCCAGCGGTGGACTCATAGGTGGCGCTGCGGACGACGACGTGAGGATCGAGTCCATACCCGAGGGACTAGTGCACCATCATCACCATCACCATCACGGCTACCATCACCAGCAGCAGCAGCAGCAGCAGCACCCGGATGTTGCTTCGGACGGAGGGGGAGGAGGAGTCGGAGCGATGGTGGGAGGAGGAGCCACTGGCGGGGGCGGGTCGACGAGCGGCGACGAAGGGGACGACGAGTATGGGCAGCCGCGCGTCACGGTGCCCATCTACCTGTGCCTCTTGATCCTGGCCATTTACATAATAGGAGGCGGGGCTTTGTTCGCCCACTGGGAGGAGTGGGGCCTCTTGGAAGGCTCTTACTTCTGCTTCGTCACGCTCAGCACCATCGGTTTCGGTGACCTTGTGCCGGGGTCCCAGACGGTCAGCGACAATGGTTCCCAGGATAGGTTGGTGCTGTGCTCCCTGTACTTGTTGGTGGGAATGGCCCTTATCGCCATGTGCTTCTCGCTCATGCAAAGTGAGGTCATCGCGAAGGTCAGGAGCTGCGGCATTAGGCTGGGGATTATCAAGGCCGAGGATGAAGACGACGATTGATTGATTGACAGATGGATGACACGCCCCCCAATAAGAAGTATGTACATTATATTATGAATATGACGTTATTAACGGTCTCAAGAAGAAGACTTATTATTATACCTGGCTAGGGCGGGGGGGGGGGGGTTACTTAAGACACATACAGTATTGATGAAAGGGCCTCCTGTCTGTCTGTTATTGTACAGTATATTTATTGCGACAGGTCAACTCTTATCCTTGGACGAGTGAGTGAATGCAAGGGGAAGGAAATAGCCAATACAGATGGTTTATTACAGCTTCAAAAGCATTTATAGGTCGTAGCCACGCCCCCTCCCGCTACTTCAACGTAGCCCCGCCCAGTCCACGCCTACTTTCCTCGGGTTACTCGTGAAAACTTTAGTTTTCCGGGTTTATAACTGGAACAAACGAAATGGGACACAATAAGACTGGTGTTGCTTCATTGGTGGGCGTGGCTTAAGTCAAAGCCCCCCCTCCATGGCATGAAGGGCCAAAGGGCCTTTAATGAAATAGTTGGTCGGAGAATGAACGGAATTTGCCCTGATGTTTCTTCATTTCTTTTGATTGGACCTTGCATTTTCTATACAATTTGTAAATTGAATTTCTATTCGGTTGGATACTCAGTTAGCAGCGCCCTCTGGCGTCAAAATGCGTTTTGAAGCTGTAAATTGAACCACGTACTGTGTGTGGCATTGAAGCCCTTACAAGAGTATGGCTGGCCGTTTATATACCACTTTGTGTCCCTTAAAAGCCCACTGGGACCTATATACATATACAGTACCTATATATGAACTTCTTACAAATACAGTATAGTGTAATAGCTTGATTAGCGTTCGTACAGTGCGCCATTTTACAGTGAAAACCAAGGTAGGGAGCGTTCATTAATCACGTGGGTTATACAATAGATAAATTTCTTATTTTTGTCTCGCTCCACTGACTTCCTTAAGGTTTTTAAGTTGGATTTTCTTAAAGATTGTACTTGAACGCAGTATTAAAATGCTACAGAAGCTCAAGGTCGTGCTCAAGGTTAATCACTGGTAAGAGGGAGAGAGAGAGAGAGAAACGTGGCAAATGAACGTCCCCTCCCTCCTTATCTTGACACTGTGGTGACAAGTGTTTGCTATGGATGGAGATTCTCAAAGTGAGTGACACGAGGCTTTAATTTTTTTTACGAAGAAGATGGATTTTGTATATACATACCTACAACGGCTTGCCATACTCGACTAGCGGCCATCTTGGAATTTTCCTCGCATGTTTTTTCCGCTCAACAGAAAATAATTGCCACGTAATTGAATCGCTCGTTTTTACATTAAAAAGCCCAAACAAACAAGCTGTACGGTTTCAGTTCATACACGCATGCGCACGTCAAACGTCAACGCCCACTGGGCGTAAATATACGCGTAGGTCCGCCAATTACAGGGCGCTCCGTAAACCCGTGTAAGTTGACCGAAATGTAAGGAAAAACCAGTGGAATTTCCAGATTAAAGAAATGGAATTCTCTGGTAATTCGCTGTTGATTTATAGGGCGTGGTGTAAAAGGAAACGCCCCTATTGACGTCATAGCCATCTGTAATTGGACGTTTTTGTATAAAATATTGGCTGACATTTTGAGAAATGCGTTGGGTAACAATTTAATGTTGAATTTGCTTGCGGTGCACTCCCTCTGGCGTCGAAAGTGGAAATCATTTTCAAATGAAAAGAATAGTTTGGTTTAGGAAATTTACATATAAGTTAGGAAATTTACAAATAATTTAGTCAATTAACATATAATTCAGTCAATTTACATATAATTCAGTCAATTTACATATAATTCAGTCAATTGACATAATTCAGTAAATTTACATATAATTCTATAAATTTACATAATTTAAGGAAATTAAAAATAATTTAGGGAATTTACAGATGATTTAGGAAATGTAAAGATGATTAAAGAAAATTTACAGAATTTAAGAAATTTGCAGATCATTCAGTAAATTTACAGATTTGGGAAATTTACATATTATTTAAGAAATTTACATATTATTTAAGAAATTTACATATTATTTACGAAATTTACATATTATTTAAGAAATTTACATGTTATTTAAGAAATTTATAGATGACTCAGGAAATTTGCAGATAATTTAATAATCCTGCAGATATTTATTAAATTTATAGAATTTAAGAAAGTTACAACTTACTTAAACGTTTTGGTCAACTCACAAAGGTGTTCCTTTTTTGTTTGTAAATGCAGAACTCTGCGCTGTAATTGGCGGACTTTTGAATTTTTTTATAAATGTACATAATAGCGAATGATATTGTATAAGGTAATTAAGAAATTGGGCGAAGAAAGTGATTGAGTGTGTGCAATAATTCGGAATTAATTGGGGGGGAAAAATGGGTTTGCATGCTGTGCGCGGTCATCCTTTCATATTATACATAGAGATAAGAAAGAAATAATGACACTAAAATATTTATTGACATTAGGTGAAAAAAAAACTCAGGATTTGCTCAAGTCGATTGCGCGATCACGTGACTCAAAGCGAGGCACTGAAATGGCAAATAAGTACTCATAATTATTAGTAATTAAGGCGGAATCCGTTTGATCTGTGTATTAAGCAGCAAAACAACACTTAATTTTCTTTTTAATCCTGGTTTGTTAAGTTTAAATTTCTCATTTCGAGTATTTTCCGATAAATATTTGAGGATATGAATAGTTTGAAGTAATCCAAACCAAAATGGATGGACAAAACAATTTGCGAAATTCTTTTTCTTATATAGTAATATACATATGTATAAATGTGTAGAGTTGTGGGGGATTTTTATTTTGTGGGGAAAGTACGAATAAGTAAACACCAATATCCCTCTCTATAAATGCAAATGGAGTACTACTTTGTTGTACAGCCGCTATACATATATATGAGAGAAAACGGTATTTGCATAATAAATTCAAAAAGGAAAATGCAAATATTTGATGATGGAATTTGGTTGGATGGGGGAGAAAGTCACGGAATTTATCCATTATTTGGTACTTTATTTGTATGAAAGACTTTCCTGTGCTGAATTCATCATCTTAAAGAAATAGAGATTGAAGTTTTTTTTGGGGGGGTGAGTGTGAAAGAAGGAGGGAATTATGTAAATCGATTGCTTTTTGATATAAAGGAAGGGTACAAGGATAACTCGGCTTACCCGGTATGTTGATGTGCGATCGGAAATGACCACTGTCCACTGCTGCAGATTTCTACAATAAAACTTGCCTCGGACTTCCTTTTTTTAATAAAAAAAAACAGAGAGGTTAAAAAAGAAAGATATAAGAATGAAGTCTTTTTGCACAATGCGTGAAGGAAGAGATAAGGAAAATGGAAGTTCGTGAAGCGCCACCTCGCGGACGTAGCTGATAACAGACACAAGCCCAACAAAATGGAAGTCTAACAATTGCAATCAGAGTGAAAGGAGAACGGGGGGGGGGGAAACACAGAATTCAAGATTAATTCAACGTTGTAACACTAGGTGGCGCTGGCTGCATTTTCAGCCTGGCTGCATGGCAAATGCAGATGCCGTTTAGATGGGACAACACTATTGCGTTCCAATAAAGCGGAATACCATTGCATTAGCTTTCATTTTAAAGAACAGCTATAAGAAAACCTTATATATTTTTTTAAATATTTAATGCTATAGCAATTGAAAACAGTTATGATGAATCCGGTTAGATGGGACAACATTGTTTCATTGTCCTACTTTGGTATGGCGATGATATTGCGTCCCAATTAAGCGGAATTTCATTATGTTGCTTTCATTTTGTGGAACAACTATAAGAAAACCTTATATTTTTTAAGTGTTAAATGCTACAGCAATTAAAAAATTAATCGTGATGAATCCGCTTTGATGGGACAGCATTATTTCATTGTCCTAATTTGTCGTGGTGGTGATATTGCGTCCCAATTAAGCGGAATTCAATTACACTAGCTTTCATTTCATTTCCTGGCTAGCAATGCAAGAAATAATTACGTTTTAAGAACGTTTAATGCTATAGCAATTAAAAAAGTAATCGTGATGAATCCGGTTAGGTGGGACAACACTATTGCGTTCCAATTAAGCGGAATACCATTGCATTAGCTTTAATTTTTCTAGTTTCATTTTGAAGAACAACTATAAGAAAACCTTATATTTTTTTAAATGTTTAATGCTATAGCAATTAAAAACAGTTATGATGAATCCGGTTAGGCGGGACAACATTAATTCATTGCCCTAATTTGGCGTGGCGATGATATTGCGTCCCAATTAAGCGGAATTTCATTGTGTCGCTATCATTTTGCGGAACAGATATAAGATGGTTGTTTAAGATAAGATGCATGTAAGATGGTAAGAAGTTTCGATAGCGGTGTGGGTGTGGCCCCGCGTGCATTGTGTTAGGTTTGAGGGTGGGGGGGTTGGAGTGGGCGTGGCCGGAAGAAGAATGGGCACGTGGGGATGAAAGGACAGATGCAATATTGGCGTGTCTTGACCGTGATTGAGGTGGACAGAACCCCGTATTGGGATTCTTTCGAGTCCCAGTGTGCATTGCAACGCAGCATCCGATGCACACCGAGATCAGATCACGTGATCGCATAGCATTCCACAGTGATGCACACCCAATCACATTACGAATCACTCGCAGTATACTAGTAATAGAAATCCAGCGGTTGACCAATCGCGATCGAGCACTTAAAAACTAATATCGAAATTGCAAAAAAATTTCATTCATTCGTTTGCAGATTTTTACAACTGGAAGCCAAAAAAAAACAATTTCTAAATATTAATTTCACGGGGGGGGGGGGGGTGAATGAGATTTTGGACCGCGTTGAAGCGGCAAATAAAGACGTACTAGACGGACGCCCCCTGGTGGCATTTTATTGCACTAAGGTGACTTGCGGTTCGTTACTGTTATGGTTGGTGCACTCCATTTAGCATTTGCGATTTATTTCCTGCCCCTGTTTTTTTTTACTTCTTCTTCTTATACTGGTTCCTTCTCTTTTATTTCTCTTGTGTTTTTTTTTTGCGTGCGAATGTTCTGTTCATGCGCATGCGCAGTTCGCCAATAGGCATGGCGTAAAATATGGAAATGTTGGGGTTTTTGCTTCTGTGTGGAAAAGGGGGGATGGGTGGGAGGAGGAAAAAAAGGGAATTGGGAGTCAAAACATCAAGATTCGACACAAAAGAAAATAGATGCGAGATGAAGAGAGAGAGAAAGGAAAGGGCCATCAGCTTTAACACTCAAGGGCATCGTTTTATTCACGCACACAGACTTATACTTGGGAGATGGGAGGAAATAAGACGAAGACGTTGTAGTAGTCGTAAAACTGTAATTTGACCGATTTATCACCTACCTAAAGGCCCTTAATTTCCACTCTTCACAGATTTTTAACGACTTGTTTTCCTTTAATTACTAATTAGTACTTTTTTTTCTGCACTGGGCGAATCCAAAGTACGTATTGACACTGAAAAGCTATTTCCAATAATTCCTATTTTCAATCCTTATAATTTTAAAAAAATAACCCTTATACGAAGATGACGTAGTGTACTTTGGGAGGGGAAGAAATCTAAGGAGGAGGGTGGGGAAATTTAAAACGAAGTCATAATGAAGATTTCCGATTGGATATTCGGAGTACAGTACGTAGTTTAGATTTTCGGATAAAAATGGTTGCAGCAGTGAAAATAAAGTGTCGGTAATGAGGATGCGATTGAATGAATGGGCCTCGTATTACCTAGCAGCAGATTTAACGGAAATGAAAATGAAAATGCGGCCATTTTTTTGTCCCCTTCATCTTAGCCCATTTTCTTAGAAGAAAACCCGGGTAGCTTTTAGGTTGGGCTTTACTGCATATCTCTACTCGCAATTCTTTTTCGTTTTGCTAATAACTGAGAAGAAAAAAAAACCGTTGAGATCTCGAAGATTGCTGGATGTTTCTCGGAGAATAAGACGTCGATGTTATAAGGGAAAGAATATGGGAACATAAGAAAAAGAGGATCTCCGCCATGATCTTCCCCGGCCTACTATGTATTTTTTTTATTCCTTATTTCGTCAAAGTGCCTTTTGTTATTTGCGAAATTTTATTTCTCCATCAATGCCAGAAGCGCATATAATACTAAAAGGGTTCCTGAATCAATCAATCGAAAAATGGTCCTGATATTGCCGTTTCTTTCCTCTTCCTCTTCTTCTTCATCTTCTTCTTCTTCTTTCCCCGGTTCCCAAGTTTTGGAGATCTCGAGTTCGTTTGCCCCAATTTATTGAGTTATAAAATGTGACTTTCACTTTGTAAACTTCCTTAAGTGTTTTTTTGAAAGACTAGCTATCATATTACTAAACTCAAACCCGGCCCCATGTGACGAAAAGGTACAGAATTTTGTAGGACTAATTTCGGTTAAATTGGGAATGTAAATGTATGAAGTCTAATTGGGACTCTTGCCGCTTGATGGCGCTCCCGTAGCGGCCAGCGTTCAGGCTCGCGTCGAAGGTGTGTAATGCGGTACGGGCAGCCTGCGGTCTCTCTCTAATTGCTCGTTTATTTGCCTAGGCAGTTTGATAAGAAGTGGCCCAAAGCCCCGGATGAACAAGGTGATTAGCTGCCGGCTGAGCATCTTGATAACTTAATTTGATGGATGCGCATTGCCGGGTCCGAGTGGAGCCATCTGTCGACTTCCCTCCCAAGTTCCTCTTACACTCCGTGGGGTTTGCTCAGCTTTTGATCCCTGTGGAAACGCAGCTATAGTGCCCTATTATGCAATACATCATCGGTTCGCGTTTCCGAACGCTGGGGCACTTGAATAAACGCCGCCCCCATTGAAATGAACCCGCATACTTGTAGCTTACTACACTTTATATTATTGGTGAATGCAAATGGAAACTTATTGGGAATTCCTTGAGGAATATGAAGAAAGGGCATATAACTCGATTGATGAGATGCATTTCCAGAGTAAAGACTGCATGATTCACTTTGCCTCTGTATACTATGCTATTTCTTTGGGCAATTTTGTCCTCCATAGACAGGGTATGTACAGTATTTTGATTGGCCATGTGGTCGAAACTGACTCCAATCGTTATACAGGGGTGTAATGCGATATGGTCCAATGGTTTGGTGTTGATTGATGATGTAACGTAGGTGTTGTCAGGTAGCCTGGATAATAGAGCATAGAATAATGAAAGATGGTCTCAGTGGCTTTTTTTTTGAGTTCAGATTGGAAAATGACGTCACGGAGGCAATGGACCGGTCGGTTCATGGTCCATATAAACTGAAGTCTGCAGTGTTACGATAGCATTATGAATGTTTGTTTGTTTGGACGTCCATCGCGGCGCTTTCGTTAATGGCCTTTCACCAGTCTTATTTTGCCTCCTTATGAGTGACGTCATGCAACGCATTGTCTTGATACACATGGAAAGGCAAAGCCAAGAACTGCCCAGCTTTTTAAAAAGGGAAAGATTGAAATGATGCCAAGAAAGAAATGTCATTGGCACCTTCCAAATAAAATCATATTTAATTATATTTATGTATGTATATGGGCTCTTCTGGGGAAGGGGGAGTTTCTGTTTCGCTTTTCTTAGCGTAGTGAAACTTATCTTTGGAAGAATCCAATTACTGTATATTTGGTGGACGGGTGTTTTTCCTCTGTATATATATATATATATATACAGTACGTGTGCTTTAAATTACGGCCGCGGCTATTAATCGTGACAATTGGCGCCGGATCGTAATCAGCTCGCTGAAAGTATGGCCCTTGTGCCAATTCATTGTGCGCATGCTCCGACGATTACTCTTCCATCCGGCAACCGATGCCCTTTTCTCAAGAGGAGGAGGAGGAAGGGGTGAGGTTTGGGCAGGGCAAGGCAAGGCAGGGCAAGGGCATGCAAGAGGGGAGGGGAAAAAAAGTAAGAAGGAATCGATGAGGCGATTTCCGTTTCCGCTCTCCCCACCCCCCTCCCCCCCGATCGGATCATGGGCTCGTTGAGGACGTTGACGCCCAGAGGGCGCTGGCAAATCGATGACGTGACGTCACAGCCTTCTCACCTCTTGGGTGTTGGTGGTAGTTTTTAGTGGGGGAGGGCTGAGGTTAAGGTACACGAGGTTGTTGTGACTGTATGCAAATGAGGTCACGTGCGGCACGAAATCAATCGCCAAAAGGCTCCATTATTGATGAGTTTCAGCTTGAGGTAGTAGTAGTAGTGACTCGTTTGCGGCTTTTCCACCGATTGTAATCCATCATTCATGAAGAACATCGACCAACGAACACCGTGCAGGAGGAGCAAATAGCAAATAGCAAATAGCAAATGCGCCCCAACCCTATACACAAACCCAATTCTGTGTTTGCGACCGTTTAGACCTCATGATTGTGATCTTTTGTCAACTGTTATCGGGAGTTTCTTGGACACTGTGCAAGAGAGAGAGAGAGAGAGAGGTGGCAGCGCAGCATCCGGTTGCCATGACAACGCTCCGTCGTTTTGCCGAGCAAAGTGCTACGCATTAGAAAATAAGGGAAAGCAGTGTGATCAATGTAAAATTAAGCGGAGAGAGAAATAAGGGGAGGAGTTATAGGGTTATTCCACGCAGCCAATTCATCCCCCCCCATTCTTTTTTTGTCTTCCCCCACCCCTCCCCTCCCCCACCAATTTTTCTTACGTATAAGAAACCAAGAAACCGCCGGAACGTATCGATTGCTTGCGGGGAAAATGGCTGGCTTCTCAAGATGCGGATCGTTTTCTTCCTTTTATCCTTTCTTTTCTGTTTTTTTTTCTTTTGTATTTGGTTGGAGAGGAGAGAGAGGGAATATTTTTTTCTTGTAGAACGAGAAAGTCTGAGATCCTAAAACAGTGCCCTAAACTGAATCCTTTCTTATGTAATCCACATATAAGCATTATTTGGACGCTTTTTTCCCCAAATAGACATGGCAGAGTTTTACCGTGGCGTTGCGAGATGATGATCCGCAATGCGGATCGTTATTTCTTCTCACATAAATAAGTTTCCTTTTGTTCTGGGTAATAAGTATTATAAAAAGAATGTTGTTATAGTAAATCTTGAGAATTAGTAGTATATATAGATCATACAAAGAGTTGTAAAAGGAGGGTTGATTGTAAATATGGGGAATTTGTAGTATTTAACAATATTGAACGGATTTAGTTCTAAGATTGTTCAATAGGTGGCGCTTCCTGCAGGTTTATCCTTATTATAGTGAAGGAATAGGGCATTGGTACAACCCACACATTCAAGTCGAGTTTTGTATACTGTATATATTGAGGAAACTTATTTTGTCGAAATATAATTTGGTGAAATGGGTGAATTTCGAGTTTCCAGTGCGCATGTGCGGTATATTCTGCGCAGTCTGGTGGTGTGAAATGGAACTATAACATGGTGACACGTATTTGAATCAAATGTTCAAATGCACGTGAGAATTTAGAAATTTACTACTACTACTATTAGCTGCTACAAACAGGGTATATATTTTTACATGAGAAATTATGGTACTACGCCACCAGGGGGCGCGGATTGGGGCAGCAGGGCTCCTTGGAGAAAGTGATGAGTGTGAATGGAAGTGGAAGGAAAAGGTGTAGAGCTGAAGTGAAATTGATGATGGGTATTAACTAAACATGGAGGTGCTGCCCCCTGTTGACGTCATAGCTAGTCATCGCAGGCAGGTCACGCGATGACGGCGCCATTTTCGGGGCTTTTTTTAAATCTCTGTTTCTCTTTTTCAGCATTTTAGAATGGAATTTCAGGATTAAAAAGATACATTACGTACCGTTTGGAATAGATAAATTATGTGGGATGAGATAATTTGTTATTAAAACCACTTCAGTGGCCAGAGTAGTGCAAATTCATTCGAATCAATTAATGGAGAGTGCGAAACCCGAATATGGCGGCGAAACGTTCGAATTGCTAGCCTCCACTCCAGGGCGCCTTTTGGCAATCGATACTGGCGCCACCTGTGCGCCAGGATCGAGTATCCCTTTATTCATCGCCCTTATTCTTCTGTGATGATGCTCATATCATCGTCATCACCATCTTGCTTTCTTTCTTTCCTCCTTTCTTCACTGAGCGAGCAAATATAATAAGGATCATGTTATTAGAAGGACTAAAACCAGCACTCAACAAAACAGATTTCATTCTCGACTACGATTAGGCTTCGGTTTGTATCCTCTGAGGAATAAAGGTAAGTGTTTTCTCTATTTTATTACTGCCTTTTTATGAGCATATTTTAATGTATAATCCTCATGAATGA